>JARFJB010002077.1:392500-577500 GCA_036346205.1 Vesta saturnalis | reverse complement strand
AGTACACACCACCTATAGGGTTGTGGACTTCTCTACATTTATCTTGGTGATACCCAAATGACAATTAATTTTGACTGAAACAGGTAAGTAAGCCCAATACGATTTCTTTATAATCCACCACCTAAAACTAAACAAGCTTAGTGCTTTTTTATCCGCTAGCAATGTGCATCATCACAACGTTCGTGGCCACGATGATAAAACTAAAATACCTACATTTTTATCTGGTCAGGTTCTAAACTAAATGTACGTCCATCGTTACAAAAATGACAGCTATAATTGCAAATATGCCAATATAAGCTTTCCCGATTTAAGCACATTTTAAATAATTCTCTTTTGGGCTGCAATGGTACATTTAAATACAAGCATGCTGTCCAAAAGTGTTTGTAAAATTTATATTTAAATACACGATTGAAGCCCAAAAGATATTATCAATGATATCGAAAAGCCGCTTACTAATGGAGTACATACTAACATACTAACTAAAAGACAGTACCGGGTTTCCAGCTTTCTATAATTATTTCCCCGTAATTTGATATTTGCTATTTTTGATGAAATGTTAAGTTTCAAATTGCATTACTTTTTAAATTTCAGAGTGTTTTTAAAACGTTTCAGACACCCCTTGTATTTTAGTTTCAGTTAACAGCAGGGTTGATTGTTTTATTTTGGGTAAATCTGTCAAATATATCAAACTGGAGACCGCTATCTGGATATATTGCAAGATGTTATTACCCAACTTTAGATAACGTTCCTTTAGAATATTTATACAATATCCATTTCCAACGAGATGGTGTGGCAACACACAATGCTCTTTTTCAAAGAATTTCCATAAAATTGCCACCGAAATCACCAGCCTTTTCCGTCCTCGACTTTTTTTGCGGGGTTACTTAGAAAACGAAAACACGAAAATGCATGTATTGTGCATTGGAGCAAATGGTAACCATTTTGAGCATCTAGTAAGAAGATAAAAAAATTAGTGTTATAGAAGGAATGGAAATGTATCTAACTGAGTCATTGGTTTATTTCATGTAAGGTTATCTTTAGTAATTAAACTTAAAATAGTCTATAATTATACAGATTATTTCTTATCTTCAAACAACAAGATAATTTGATTAAAATCTACGAAAAAAACACCCACTTTGTAAATTTTTCATAAATTGTACAGAAACTGATACGCAAGAAGTTAATGAAGATTAAAAAATTTCAAAACCATTCTGTACTAACTAAAACAATTATCAAACGTTCATTAGCGACAGTTTAACCGGATATTTCTTCTCAATTTTTTTTATCTTGACTGATTTGATTTACATCTTCCCTACGCATCGTCAATTTTGTTCGCTTCTATTGATGTATCGAATTCCCCACTCCTTTTACTATATGTTCTCTATTACGTTTGTAGTATATTGAAACTATGTTTATTAGTTTTGTTTGTAGTTCTCTGTACTTTTATCCAGTGGACATTTTGAAAGCTATTCAGAGCATTAGTTTTTTAAATTAATTATGTCTCAAAACCAAATTAATAGTAAGCCCCCAGAGTTGCGAAAGACGGCTGGTGATGTCATTGTCGGCCTTCTGCCTGACAAAAGTAAGAATAGAAATAAAGAGCTTATAATAATTATATGGACTGGTGTCAGAAGAAAAAGCGCATATTTCGCGGAATTAGTTCAATGGTAACTAAAGGTATCACATCATTATGCTCAAGGTATTCAATGTTAAGAAGTACCATTCAACTGAAACATAACGTCGACGTGTCAAAGCACGGAAAATTAATTTCCTTCTTAAAGAAGCAAAATATTGGCTATAAGTCGAAAAAATCGAGTACCTTTTCTGAGGAAAACATAAATGACTTGGTAAAAAAATGTTCCAAATGCGTTTTAAATTTCAATTTTATACAAAAAAGACGAACTTTACTTCAAAATTCAAAAACTGAAATTTAATTTTAAAGTATACATAAATACTTTCATTATGACGATAATAACTTTCAAGTTCGCAAACCTTCGAATTGCAATTTTCTTAACTGGAATTCTTTTTTTTTTGCACAATTATAGTTAAAAGTTAGGAAAATAACAGAAAATAATAATTGTCAATTTGTAAAAAATATCATAATTTAAAATTTAAGCGGCTTGTTGAAGGTTCCGAATTAAGGAATAAACCGTAAGCAATTATATAGTAAAACGATTTTATATAAATTGTATATTAATATTTTATATAGGTATTCGGGCTCATCAGAAATGGTTTTTTTTTATTGTTCAGGAATTTTTGGGAACTTAATCATTTATATCGTCATAATGAATTTATTTATGCATATTTTACATAAATTAGAATTATTCAAATTAATTTAGTTAAGTTTGTAACATTTTAAAAACGATATAAGTAAAAAAAAAAGTACTGCTGTGTAAATGATTTTAAGTCGATATTTGCCATTTAAATTTTAACGTACTGTGTAGGTTTTAGTTCACCACCCGCGGAGTTATACGTAACACATTTCTTTCCGTCTTCGATGTATAACATGTGTAAAAACGACAAAGTTGCATGTTAGTACGTAGTGCTTGAATATAAGCACTAATCCAATAACGGAATTCTCTCATAATTTCAACTAGTTTCAATTTGTATCAAGAACGGTTTAAAAACCAGTGGCGTGTCACTTGTTCTTTAAAGTATACTGTATTAGGCAAAAGCTACAAGTTTACGGATTTTTTGTCAAAAAATTCAATTCAGTTTCTCAACGCATTTTTATACTAAACATCTCAATTAAAAAGCCCTATAGAACATCAAAATAAAAAGCGGTGCATAAGTCCCGTATGCGTCAGTAATTTGTAACCAACGACAATATTTTACAGAATTGGACAAAATTACAGAACATATCGAAAAAAGGTTACACCCGTCATTAAAGTAAAATCACATGTATGTAAACCCAACAGGAAATTCATAGGTTCAACATAAAAGAATATGGTAAAACATACAAATCGTTCAATATTTACTTTACCTTAACAACGGATTGAACTTTACATGATTGAAGCCACTGACAAATTGTCTTTTTACAGCAAAAGTAAAGTTAAGAAAACATCGCTTCAAAAGGAATTTTTTTGATTAAATTTTTATGCTTTTTTCAAAGTGCTACTTAACTGAAAATACATTTCACTAGGCATATCACAATAAATATGGTAGAGTGAGAAAGAGTTCGCACCTTTAAGTGTGAAAAATGTCGTAAATAATGGTAGAATGTAATGTATTGTGCAGGTTGTATGTAAATATTTAGTGCATAATAAATTTATAAATAAAGGACTCAGTGTTTTATTATTTTGGGCAGAAAATTTACAAAAAGATTACAGAATAGATTTACGCATGTTACACATTCAGAGTATATTACTATTCGTATGGTACATCCTAATATCTGAATTTTTTGTAAGTGCACGTTGGCGCCACGTCTTGACATACTGGATGTATGCAACACAAGTGATCTCAGTTCTTAATAGGCCTATTTGTAGAAATTAAATGCTAATCGATTTACAACAAAATTTAAATTGTTCATAACGGATACTTTGTGCCTGTTTCATATTTACACCATTACAAAATAAAGAAATTATTTATAAAGATAGGACATGATATATGTCAAATAGGCAAATTACTTTAATAAAAATCAATACGATATTAAAATTTAAAAATCAATTGATTAAACAAAATAAAACTTGTATCACTAAAGTGAAATTAATCATGACATAATACATTGGTTTGCAATGCAACATTAATGCATTAATCCGTAGTTAATTATAAATATTTTACACTTACTACATAATGTTAAAGGTCACAGTTCAATAAATTATAATACAGATTAAAATCCATTCAGACTTCATTTGAGGTAAAAAGAGAATGCATTAAAAAAAATTATATGTATATATATGCATATATACATATATATATATATATATATATATATATATATATATATATATATATAAACATACATACACACACACATGCATACATACATACATACAGGGTCTCCCAACGAAAAATTGACCCCCCCCCTGCAACCAGAAAACCGAAAATTATTTCTAAATTCGCGGAGACCCGTCGATTTTTGTTCTTAGGGGGAGCTTTTTGTACAGCCAAGCCAACTGGATATGTCCATCCACGTGGCTTTTCTTACAGAATTAATAGTAATGGAAATATTTTGTTTTAAATTATTTATATCAGTTAGTTTTTCTTTGTACACCTTGTTCCCCACAAAAAGAAATCTAACGGAGTAAGATCCGGTGATCTCGGGGGCCAAAAAATTCTACCACGTGTTGCAATTGTATTTGGAAATCTTTCGTTTAAGAAATTTATAACTCTAATCGAGTTATGTGGTGGAGCTCCATCTTACTGAAAATATTGCAGAATGCGAATTGTATTCAAAGGTACATTATCCAGCATTTCTTTTTTGGTAATTAAAAACCTTTCGTAGACTTCTGCGTTCAAATTTACGTTCTAGAAATAAAGATTTTTGTACCAAGAATTCCACACCAAACATTTACAGAAATTATATGTTGATCCCGCCTTACTACTGTGAGATTTGTATTTTCTGCAGACCAAAACACGTGGTTTTTTTTTTCTATTAAAAATTCCATTGTTAGTGAATTTTGCTTCATCGGTGAAAAGGATTTTATTCCAAAAATTTTGATCTATCTCAAAATTTCGAATAAACCAATTAGCATATTCTAGTCTTCCCTGTAAATCAGTTGGACATAAAGCATTCCTACGTGGTGACGATATGGCTTTCGTCCATATCTCTTTAAAGTTAACCTTGATTCTTCTTTATAAACACCACACTCCATACCTATTTCCCTCATAGTCGCAGTTGGTTTAAAATCTGAATATGCGAAAATATTGGTTTCAGTTTCAACGTTAAAATTTTTTGGCGCATCCTTTGGTCAGGTAAAGGCTCATACATTTTTAAATTTTCTTCCATTTTACCAAAAAACTCTTATTCGGTTGACGTTGTTCCATATAAGTTCGAAAGTATAACTCGAAAGCTGTCTGAATCACGTTCGCATGAATAGTAGCAAACCAACATGTCGTTCCTTTCTTCAGTGGAATACATTTTTGAAACTCTCCTAGACGCACTTCTACAGTAATTATCAAAGCAAAACGAACTTACTAAGATTGATAAATGCAATAATTAAACTTAATGATATTTGACAATGCGTTAGGCTATTGTTGTTACTGGATGATTTTCAGTTGTTTTATCATAGCCATAGTATGTATTTAATGAAATGATTTTTTTTAATTTTTGGAGTTTTACGGATTATTATTAAAATTAGATACACAAAACTTTACATCGTTGAAATCAGAAAAAAACAAGGAATTTACTAAGATAAGTTTCGCTTATGGTTGCTATTTAAAAAAAGGTAAGTTAGGGTTGTAACTCAAAAAGCAGTGATTAAAATAATGTTTGAGTTGTGCATCTAATTAGTCTTAAAATTATCTATTAAAAACCTCTTTAAGATTTTACTGTACTTTTAATAACTAACGAACCAACGTAATTCTGCCCAACTTTGCTAATTTAGCCAACTTTGTATCTCTTATAATAACAAAGTTACCCATACAACGTAGTCAGATTTGTGCCACTCTGTATATAAGTGCAAATATGAATAGTTGCAATTACGTTTAAAATATATAATTAACTTAAATTATAATACGGCAACAATATATTCAAACATAATTTACAAACAAACAAGCTCCACTGTCAATAGAATTGCAGTTAATTATGTTCCAAGTAATTAGTTTAAACAATAGTCATGGAGGAAAAAGTTAAGAAAATGGTTAATTATAATAACTTGAAAAGATTTCGTGCATTATTTATGAACGTGCTTCAGTGGTCAAGGCTAGGGTAAATATTATTAAATAGCAAAATCATTATCTAGAAGGAATGAAATTCGCTGACCGATTTCTCTTACATTACACTACTGAATATAATTTCAAGCCGAGCAAAAAAGTTATGGAGGTTAACTTAAGGTCTAGTAAACTGTAAAGATCTTTAATTCAACTGTTTTTTAACCTTGTTGGGATATAGTAGTTTGCTAGTTGTAGATTACTCCAACAGTCAATCTGTGATGTCCAAATTTTTCGGAAAAATAAAAATCACATTGTTTTAAAAGTCAAAAACTAAATTTGAGTTACACAGGGCGTGCACAAATGAATGGAGCGGTGTCATAAATTACTGTCGATTTGTTTCACTTATGAATACAAAAACTGCATATGAAGATAGTATAACACAAAAAGTTTACCAGTACTAGTTCGCTATGTGCTCCACAAGTAACATTGCACACATTAACTCTAAAATCCAAGGTAGCGGTTCTAGTAGATCAACTATTAATGGTGGCGTAAAAAGTGCATCATTTAGATAACCACGAAAAAGTCGCAAGGACTGAAAAGTTAGGAGAGCGTGGACATGAATGCGCGATATGTTTTTAGATTTACGATGATCCCATACTTATAATAAAAACCTACTGGCCCGACGACCAACAACTAAATGTTATAGTTGTACGGCGATGGTCATCAGTTGGAACTGAATATAATAGTTATAGGGTCACTTGTAGAAACATTTTGAAGACCGTGGGAAGGTTTTGCGGGTCGTGGGAAGTATTTTTTGACAATTGGCCCGTAGGCGTTGAACATTTTAAAGAGCGTTGGAACATTTTGAAGAGCGTGGGAACTTTATGTGCCCCTTGATGTCACCTCAGCGTATTGTTATCTAGCGTGGAGGTTCCGATGACAGTAGCCACTCGCTACTCAATAGCAAACATGCATTAACCTAATTAACCTTCAGTTATGTAACATCACTAACTTGTAATATATATTTATCATGAACCTCGCAATTATTATAATTAATTAAATTATGTGTTGTTATTTCATATTCTTTATTAATCAACGAGTGTACAACATATTTAAAAACTAACTAACTAAAAAAAAGCATTAAAAAACTTTCCTACATAAGGAGTTAGGTGTAACAGGTCACGATATTAGCTTTTTGAGTTTTTTCCGGCAAAACCGACTTTTTTCCAATTCGACAGTTATAATTTTATGGTTTTTTTTTGCATGCTCAGCTTACTTTACTTTATATTTGTTACACCAGGATATTTATTATTCAGAATATTTAGTAAATTGTACTTTTTGAATGATTGCGAATAAAATAGTATACAATACAAACCTTGCAGAAGGCTTCATTACTGCCTCGCGTTTTGACTAATCTCGGGCTCTCGATCAGATAACCAATGCTCGGCTGTAATGAAGTTCTTCCTTGCGCGGTTTGTAATATTACAATATAAGTCCGCAATCGACTGTTTTACTGCATGAGGGCATTTGCGCGAACGCAATAAAATAGATCATGCACGAATATAGTACAATATTTTTCACATTGAGGAATTTTTATGTTGAAAATAAGAAACAAGTATTTTCATGAAATATTGCTAAAGTGCATTTCACGAATAATTAGACCTCTATAATACGGCTGCCATTCCACTATAAAATAACTAAAATGTTATTAGTGTAATATTGTAACGAAAGGGATATTTCAGTTGGCTACTCTGAACCGCATTTTCCATCCTTTCCTACAACATTATAATAGCAAAAGACAAATATAATAACAAATACGACCTTCAAACGTCTTAAAATATTATTTGCCAGCTCAGCAGCGTATCATGCGAAGAGGTAACTTAGGTTAGTAAAATTGAAAATTTTTCAATTAAATTAATTATTGTAAGAAATAAACATCGTTAAAATAAAAGAATGTTCCAAACAAATATCATTACTGTTAAGAATTTTTAAAGATTTACCATTACTAATTCGTAATTAATGTTGAAACTGCAAATTACTCCATTAGCATAATGTGAATTAGAAATCATTAATGACCACTTGCTTTGCTTATAAATGTGGAATCAATTTTCCATTTTGCCATTATACTGTAAGCAATAATTTGTAACGGTTGTAGTGATTGTGTAGTTTTTATACTAAAATGGAAGAAAGTTTTGTTTTAACTGAAGACGAGAACTTTATTGAAAATTTGCACAGTTATAGTGCAACTTCGGTAAGATTATATAATATTTTCTTAATTGTCATATTTTAACTGTTATTATTACAGCGTAGATTATTATGCGTAAAAAGTCTACAGAACAATTTATTTTAAATGTTTATAATTCTGAGATTTTTAATTACGCAATAATTATTAATAAAAAAATAATTTACTACACACTTGTTCATTTTTTTAAAATTTGTATTAAAATAGTTAAAATAGTATATAATAATAATACTAGGTGAGCGTGGTAATGGCGAATTTATTAATAATAAATTTATGCAAATAAGTTTTTCACTTTTTTTTATATGACAAAAGGTACTACGCCAATGAGTGCTCCCGCGCTTTATTTGGTGACAAATTTAAATGGCGGCCATATTGCAGGGGTCTAATTACTCGTGAAATGCACTATAATAAACAATTTTCTATTTGATCAATTCATTTGATGTACAGGGTGGTTCATTTTCGATGTTTTCTTATGATAATAATAATAATAATAATAATAATAATAATAATAATAATAATACTATTTATTGTCATAATAATTCAAACAAAGTGAACATCGACATTGTCAATATACAAAGATACTCAGAAAACTCAAAAAAACAAAAAAAGATGGCTAATTATAGAAATCATTTACATTATACAGACACTTAGAGATCAGATGTTGTTTGACAGCATGTTTAAATTTATTTGCATTTGTTATAGCTTTAATGGCCCCTGGTAGTGAATTAAATGCTTTTACACAAGAATAATGTGGCCCTTTTTTATATCTAGTCGTTCTGTGTAATGGAATACTCAAATTATCACAATTGCGTGTAGTCATAACGTTGTAGTTTGCAGAATTTTTATCAAAAAGGTTAGAGTTCTTTTTCACAAACATAACTAAAGAGTATATGTATAACGATGGAACCGTTAATATTTGAAGTTGTAAGAAATAATTTTTAGCTGAAGTGCATGGTTGTACACCAACAATGCACCTAATAATTTGTTTTTGTGTGACAAAAACATCTTTTAAATAAGAACTTGAGCCCCAAAACATAATACCATAAAGCAGAGTAGATTGGACATTACAAAAATAAAACGTCTTTATAACATCAATAGATACCTGTGATTTCAAATGCCTTATTAGATAACAAATTGAACTTAATTTTTTTCGCAACTGAATACAGTAGTTAAACCACTTCAACTGATTATCCAGTGTAACGCCTAGAAATCTTATTTCATCTTGTTGAGGTATGGATTTATTTTTCAATCGCACATACAATGATCGATCTAACTTATTATCAAACATAATTACCCCTGTTTTTCCTTCATTTAACTTTAATAAGTTATTTTCACACCAATTGACCATGTTATATATAACGCCTGAAGCTGATTGTGATAATTCCTGCATATTAGAGGCTGAAACAATGCAAGATGTGTCGTCCGCAAATTGATAGATAGATTGTATTTGAAGACTTTCACGTAAATCGTTAGAATACAACAAGAAAAGGAGTGGTCCCAGTATTGACCCTTGTGGGACTCCTTGGTTCACAACTGATGGTTGCGAATAAAAAGCTCTAATACTGTTGTTGTCAATATCTGTTACACAGACTCTTAAAGTTCGGTCCTCTAAATAGGACTTTATCAGTTTCGCACTGTTACCTCTAAAACCGTAATGTTCAAGCTTTTGTATAAGCACTTCGTGATTCAGAATGTCAAATGCTTTTGACAAATCAAAATAAATACCAACGACATAATTATGATTTTCAATTTGATCCAAGATATTGGATATGGAGTGAAATATTGCTTTTTGGGTAGATGACTTAGGCATGAAACCAAAATGCGATTTAGATATAATAGCATTTTTGCAGGTAAATAGCATTATTCTATCATATATTACCTTTTCAATAACTTTCGAAAAATTGGAGGGTATAGATAATAACCTATAATTATTTATGTCATATTTGCTACCCTTTTTATGTAATGGAATGTTTTTTGAATTACCTTTTAGCGCTTTCGGATATTCTGCAAGTAAAAGACATTTATTTATTATATCTGTGAGTGGTTCAACGATGTAACATCCTGCTAGTTTTATTACCTTTGTGGGTATTTCATCTAAACCTGTCGATTGTGTGTTCGACAGTTGAGATATGATGCTCATTATTTCATTAGGTGTCGTTGGGAAAAAGTACATTGTATTATCATTAATTTTGGAGTTACTACAAATGTGTTGATTATGCTCAGTATTGTTTGTCGTCTGATATGTATCTGAAAATTTATTTGCAAAAGCACTTACTATTGCCTGAGGGTCTGTAATTACCACGTTATTTACATTAAGTTCAAATTTAGTGTTCTTGCGTGATTCACCTGTATAAGATTTAATTAATTCCCAAGCAGCCTTTGATTTGTTTTTTGAGTTACAAATTTTACTTTCGTTCAGGGAAATTTTATACTGATTTACGAAGTGTTTGTACATTTTCTTTTCAAGATTATATTTTTGTTTATTTTTTGTTGAGTTTGTCGTTTTGAATACTTGATACAGATTTTTTATGTATTTCGCCCAATTTTTGATGTAATTTGTGACCCAATTATTATGAACATTTTTTACTTCAATTCTTTTTTTGGGAAAAGATGTACCAAAGTAGTAAGAAAATATGCTAAAAAATGTATCATATTTTTGGTTAACAGTTTTTGCAACGTAAACGTCTACCCAATTTTCACCAGATATAGATGAAAGAAATTTGCTAATATTATCAGAGGAGTATATACGCCTATAAGCATAAACTTTTTTGGATGGTACCGTTGCATGTATTTCTAAAATTTGTGCGTAATGATCTGACAAATTAGTATCAACTACATTACAGCTTATTATGTCCCTGTCAGGTATGTTTGTGAAAAAAATGATCAATAATAGTTGACGTTTTATTCGTAACTCGAGTTGGTACTTTTACATAAGGATTAAGTCCATAATAATGAAAGATTTCTAATAGTCTGACAGTTTGAGCATTCTCTACACTTGTATTTATATTCCAATCTCCACAAGCGATTATAAATTTAGATATTTTGAGGCTTCAAACAACACTGAATTTACAGTTGCAAAAATGATTCTACCTGTTGCAGTATTTGTGAGGGAGACCTGTAAAACATATTAATACAAATTGAAAATTATTCTCCCAAAATTTAATACAACTAAATTCACATATTTGTTCAATGGGACAAGTTTTTAAATTAACACGTTTAAGATGGTAGCCATGAAGACCATATATAGCGACACCTCCACCTTTCTTGAAAGTACGAACATACTTGCTCAACAGTTCATAGTTAGATAGTTTATAATTAGTAAATTCTTCTTCCTTACATCCATACTCAGTAAAACACACGATCGGCGGGCATAAAGTATTAATATACGCGTCGACTGTATTGAATTTATTTGCGATGTACTGCACATTTAAATGAAATATCTGAAAATATTTCTGTCGCTGAGGTTCTGTTATTTTATCGGCCGCACATTCGTACTTTCCTGAAAATTTTTTTTTTGATGAAAAGGGCGGATAATGGTATATTGGGGCCATATCTCCGGTTTGTAAATATTGCTGACCTCTCTAGATGGGATTGTAACCTTAAATGCTGATATAGACGGTGATTTGATATCTAATTTTTCTATTGTTAATATTTCAATGTCATATTTTAAAATGTGCGTTTTTAGTTGATCAACAATTATGGGAAGTACCCTTTCTATTACAGCTAGACAAAAAGTAATATGGGGTCCTTATGCCCGATTTTCGTGGTAATTAAGATCCAATAGTCATAATCAAGACATCTCTGACCGTTATTGCGCAATTGAAAAAATGGTGATTTTGACAAACTTGAATAACTTTTTTTATTTCTAAATGTATCGAAAAACTGTAAAAATATTCTTAATGGACTTTTTTAAGTAGAATCCGTTAATGCATTCACATTTTTAATACCTCCTTAATTTAAAAAGATATGACATAAAGTTGTATTTTTTTATAAGGAAACCATAGTTGGCAATGACATTTTCTATTTTATCAATTCATTTGATGTACAGGGTGGTTCATTTTCGATGTTTTCTTATGGGAAGTATCCTTTCTATTACAGCTAGACAAAAAGTAATATGGGGTCCTTGTGCTCGATTTTGGGGTTAATTAAGATCCAATAGTCACAATCAAGACATCTCTGACTGTTATGGCGCAATTAGCCAAAATTGAAAAAATGGCGAATTTGAAAAACTTGAATAACTTTTTTATTTCTAAATGTATCGAAACACTGTAAAAACATTCTTAAGGCACTTTTTTAAGTACATTCCGTTAGTGCATTCACATTTTAATACCTCCTTAATTTAAAAAGATATGACAAAGTTGTATTTTTTTATATGGAAACCATAATTTGCTATAACATTTTTAAATAACATTTTTTTGTGATTTTTAAAAATATATAACACCTCTATGCTATTTTAATAATTAATTGATTTTTTTAAGTTTTTCTTAATGGGTATATTTATTAGGGATAACAGTTGGCTTAGAAAACCAGATATGAAATTGTATGAAGATATTCTACTCAAAAAAGAAATTTCACTTCCAGTAAAATATTTTAGAGACATTTTGTAATTCAAATAAGTTTAATTGTAATGTTGTTCTTGTGGAATGGTAACAAATTATAAAATCTAGAGATTGAATACAAAATTATCAAAATATCTCAAATGCAAATTAAAATGAAATGAAAATAAACAATATAACATCATCAGAAATTATGAAAAGCTAACAGCAAATCAATTTTTATACGTATGTAACAAATCTAATTCTATAAACGAACAAAAATATGAACACAAAATATCAATATAAAAAACACATTAAAACTACAAATATTTTTCAAACTGTGCGCTCTCTTTTTGGATGCAGCTTCGCATCGTCTTCTAATTGAAATTATAGTGTTATATATAGATAATGGTATAAAAGCCACACGAACACTTTCTTTTAACTCATTCACAGTATTATTAGTTCTTTTGTATGTAATGTTTTTCAAAAAAACCCATAAAAAGAAATCTAGAGGCGAAAGATCGGGTGAACGAGCAGGCCACAATATTGGTGCTGTCGTTTCCATCCAGCTATTAGGAAAACGTAAATTTAAGTAGTCACTAACTACACGGGAATTATGTGCGGGAGCTCCGTCTTGCAGAAATATTACATTGCAATATTGTGCTAAAGGAAGACTCTCTAGAAATCCCTCCAAATGAATTCGTATAATATCGAGATATTTCATTGAGTTTAATGTTCATTCATATATGTGATAATAAAAAAGTCCGTTTTTAATGCAGCAGCACACATTTATTCCAAATTTCCGTTGCCTCCTGCGGACAACACTAACATGAGCGTTAGTATCTGCCAGTAAGGTAAATTGTGATTATTAAAAATACCATCACTACTGATATGCGCCTCGTCTGACTATGCAATAGAGTTTGAAAAATTAGCTATATTTTGGCACTGACTTATATACCAGTTACAAAACTAAGTACGCCACCTTCTGTTGTCTATAGTCAAAAAATGTTCTTTCCGAAATCTATAGCAATGGCATTTGTGTTTCTTTAAAATTCGAAGGGCTTTGCTTCGAGACACGCCTAGATTAACCATTTGTCTTGATGAAGTTATTGGCTCTGCTTCGACTTGTCCTAAGACGACCATTGAATTTTCTTCAGAATTTCGTTTAAAATAAATTTTTGGAATGGGATTTTTAAAAGAACCGAATTCAATTAAATTTTTCTGTAACCAAAATTAATTAAGATATTGTTTTGAGCTAGCAAACGTTTTAATTTCTATTAACTATACCGTTCAAAAATATTTTTATTTGGCTGCTGCCTTTCAGGAAAATTTTGTAAATATAATTCCGATGGCCACATTCTTATCACCTTCGGATAATATAAAATACTTTAACATGCAAAATTTTTCTGAATTTGAATAATTAGGCAAGTTAATAACTAAATTCCAAGATCACTTTGTTGCACACTTCTAATTTCTAATTTATTATTTGACATATAGGTATCATTTGTTTTTACTTAAATAAATCTCAGTCTCCTATGCCTACTGCGTATTCTTAATATAAATCGTAAATAAGAAAAACTTAAAAAAATCAATCAATTATTAAAATAGCATAGACTTGTTATATATTTTTAGAAAGCACAAAAAAATTGTCATTTAATAATGTCATAGCCAACTATGGTTTCCATATAAAAAAATATAACTTTATGTCATATCTTTTTAAATTAAGGAGGTATTTAAAATGTGAATGCACTAACGGATTCTACTTAAAAAAGTTCCTTAAGAATGTTTTTACAGTTTGTCGATGCATTTAGAAATAAAAAAGTTATTCAAGTTTTTCAAAATCTTGATTATGACTATTGGATCTTAATTAATACCAAAATCGAGCACAAGGACCCCATATAAGAAAATATCGAAAATGAACCACCCTGTATACATTAGCATTAATAGAGGGCGCTGTACGTTAGACGTCAAACTTGTTTAAATAATTGAATATATTTGATAAAAATTAATTATATAAAATATACAGTGTGTATAAAAATGAGTGATAGTGAGGTTGAAATAGATTATACTCCCCCTGAACTTCGTTCTGAAACAGAAAACGTTCGCGATAAATTAACCAGAAAAGAGTAAAAAACGATACCAAGATAATTAATAACTTTATTAACTGGAGTGCTATAAAAAAAGGGAAAAAGTACTCCGAAAGTGTGGTACTAGCTTATTTTAAGAAAACGCCATCAAAGAAGACAGGATACTGTACGTAGTTGTCTTAATCTTAAAAATAGTATCGACATATGAGAATATTCTGGCCACCCTATATTTTCGGTAAAGTGAAATGCACTAGTGCATGTCGCCAATTTTTACATCCCGGCTTTTAATAAGGGATGTCATTACATTATGCATATGGATGCATGATATCGCTATTGCGTACCCGAAATGTGAAACAAATTTTATGTCATTAATTGACAATAATAGCATGTGTAGGTGTGACCCGAATTTGACAATTAGTATCACGTTGTCGTAATAATACTCTAAGTCACGGCTGACGAGATATGTAGAAAAGTCATTATAAATAAAATTTATATCATAAATTCACATTTTACGTAAGGTAACCATTTTTACTGGCTCTGGGAGAATACAGGCTCGCCTGACGGCTTGCCAGTAACCTTCTACTCTAGGTAGTAATAACCTATTTATTATATTAATAATATAAAATACTATTACACACTACGTTATACATAAGATGCGTAAAGATTATACCATAGCACACTTCATTATAACATTTATATATTTACATTCCTATATGACATTATCTAATCTAAGTGTTTTAAACCCATAAGGATATGAGGAACCATCAGAAGCAAAGGCCGATCATGGTTCACATAGACAATTTACACGTGTAAAAGATACACATTCTAATAAGTTAGACAGACATAGAATGTGACATGATCAACGCCAACTGTTTTTGGGAAACCCGTTTCTGAGAAACAGCCACTTGTCTCTGAGAAAGGAGTACCTGTTTTTGGGAAACAGGTTTCGCAAAGACGTTCACCTTAACACATTCTCTATCCCTCACCTACTGTAATCTTTTACCTTTCTCTCTCTTCGTTTCAACGATCCCCACCACTCTTACCTAGTCAAGGACAGCCGAATTCATCTGAACATAATGATGTTAAATTTTAATTACCCCATCGTTCATGATATAGTGTTAATCTGGTGTTTAAAGTGATAACATGGACTCCCAAAGAATTATGGTTTGAAAGAAAAATAAAGTCTACTAACAAAATATGTAGACTCTGGTTATTATTGGAAAACTTAGGCAACCTGGTGACAAACATTGGTGACATCAATGATACAGAGGACTGGGAGCCACTAATGAGTAGCAATTTCCATTTACTTTCTCCGATTACAGACCTATTCACATATAAATTACCTACGTAAACCAAGATCAGCCTTTATCTCTGATGATAGATAATGTCAATGTCAGTTGGAAAGTAAATATTTAAATATTATAATGGAATATACTATGATGTAATCTTTACGCACCGTATGTATAACGTACTGTGTAAAATACGTTAATACTATAAGTGCAATATTCTGTGCAAATAAACACCTACCAAATATAAGCTGTTATGTTTTCTTTTGCCTTCATCGATCTACAAAATTCTGCCACTGTCATCGTAACCTCCACCCTAGATAACAATAATCTAAGGTGACATCAAGGGGCACTTAAAGTTCCCAAGTTCTCACGCCTGATGATCAAGAGTGATGTCGCCAAATATAAAGTTACCACGCTCCTTAAAATGCTCTACGCCTACGTACGAAAGAGCAGTATCGGCAAACAACAAAGGATATGCTCCGAGCTAATTGGCAAAAGCTGCCAAACGATGCTCCCCGATCCTCAATAGTTTTCCAGCGGTCTTCAAAATTTTCCCACAGTCTTCAAAATTTTACCATGCACGAGTAGTGAAATACATATTAGAGACCTCAAAAATCTTTGGATCCTTCGGAAAAATGGCCAAACGAAGATTTTGTAGTGTTAGTTATCATCTGGGCCTGAATAAGGTCTGAATATATCCAACATTTTTCTTTATGCACCGAATTCAGTATAAACATCCAAACCATTACCTCGATAACTTTTTTGGATGGTGTTAGTCTAAACATATCTAAAATATTTACTTAACACACTAAATTCGACGACCAAATGCATTTCTTGGATCCACAAGAACTAACTTTTATTGGTTTATGGCGCTTGTGCAACATTTAGGACCAGTCATCCAAAATCTTTATTTATAAATAATGTTGTTTATGAAACGGCATTAAGCTAACAATTCAATTTGAGCATGTTTAACTTGTATTAATACAATTTAGTAATATTAGAAAAATTTCCGGATTTTATGCGTATTTTACAATAACTTTTCCTTACCTTTCGCTACTTTGGGAGACTAACTACAGTGCTCACTTGTTTAAATTATAGTATAGTTCTGTAAACCATATTTAAATACTGCATCGGTGAAATCTGTTTAATACATTATTGTCTTAAAAAGCTCTGTAAAAAATAAATTTATATAATTATATAAATTAAAGGATAAGAAATGCTAATATTATTTATTTAATTGAAAGTAATTTTAATTATGGTATTTACACATTTCAAATGAATTAAATTACAATGCCAAAAAAGGTACATTTAATTACATCGTTATAATAATATGTTACGTAAAACTATTAAATACACTTCTTACTATGTTTTGGATAGTCGTAATCACTCAAGCTATATGAAATGCACAATAATCATTTTTATTAAGCTTAACAAATTATGCTCATGTAAAGTTAGATTAAATCAATAAATTTCTACAAACAGCGACAACTAAAGGATACTATAGTACGACAATTAACTCGATTTTGGTATTTTGCCTGGTGAGAGCACAAAATTTTCTGTATTATGGAAGACATAATGTATGTAAAAACTAACTACTCATATTATGATTTATATTCATAATTAAAAATACTTAAGATTATATATTAAGAGTATATCAGCGTTCACAAAATATGTACATTTCGACAGTAATTGAAGCCATCGTCTTCAGCAAGAAATTAAAGGTTAAACGAAATTGTTAAATAGGTATCAAAACAATTTAATAAAACTTGTCAAAACCCCGAGGAGTAATCCCATCCTCACTATTATACTTGAGTGAAAGCTTACTATTAAACGTTATTAATGTTTTAATAAAAATAAATAGCAAACAAAAGTACTCGTTTTTAATTCTATAAATTATAAAAAGTACCCTCCCACCAGAAGCTATTTGATATAACAAGAAATACAACATTTTGGAACTGTTGAAATTGTGTCATGATACAATGAAAACAGTATAGACGTTTAATGTATACTTTTCCACAAGAAATCGTTCTTTACCATACGCTTAGCATGTGCATTAATTATATAGTATAGTTATTTGGTGCTCAAAAAGGGCGATACCAGGAAAGTTTTCCGGGAGTTGTGAAAATTGGTGCTTTTTTCGAATTTTCACTTTGCCATCTCATATCTTTGCCATATTGGAAAATTGGCGCCGAAAAACAGTTTTTTGACAATATCTCCTTTCCGATTCTTTTACGATGAAAAGAGTTATGTAATAAATTAAACTAGACAAAATTTCCTATAATTTGTGTAGTAACTTTTTTTTGTTAATTGAATAGTTTCAGCGTACGAGTGCTGCAAACCAACATAAATCTACATCAACATGCGTTTTTCCTATATTAACACAAAATATTTTTTACTACGCGTTAAAAAAACCTATAAATTCCATCGCAAGCATAAATGGGGCGCCGCGTTGCATTGCCCCCCCCCCTTTCTATCGAACATTTGCCGACAAAGCTGAAATATTCTACCTGAACCACCAGTACAGTGTCGTTCACATTTTTCGAGCCATGGCTTCTCAGGAAGTGAACTATTTCATTGATGGCGGTCCATTGCAATGAAGTGGGGTGATTGAAGTGAAGAAAAAAGGATTCGAGACTTTTCGTAAGTCAAGTGTTCAAAGAAAGGACAACAAGGACAAACTCTTGGAGGGACATAGATCGACGGTGCTTCACGATGTGTGATTAATCTCTGCATCTTTGCGTAGAGTAAGAGATGCCGCGACTTCCCATCCATAACTACGATCCACTACCATTGTTTTTTGTGCGCTGCTGATATAACAGCAGAGTTTATAGCGAAACAAAAACAGGCGCGCTTGTGCGATCGTAATGCGTACAGAGTGCGTAAATTACCGATGAAAAACAATATATCAGAACTTGCTAGAGCTCGTAATCATGATTGTGGTCGAGTCATTGTTGAGCGTATGCACAGTATCACAACTTGTGCATGAAAAAATTGTACCAAGCAAATACCAAAACTCCCAGAATACTTTCCAGGTAAAACTACCTAATGACTGGACTAATAGGAGAATAACCATTAGTTTGTAGGTATGCATCTAACAAAAATGTTAATGTAATTATAACATTTCTTTTATTGTTTTGAAAAACGCAATGTATGTATGTAGGGATTCACGGGATCGATTATTTGGCCGAGCCGGACGCCGGAATTCGGCCGGGTCGAGACGTATATTCCAACAGCTCAACGCTATTTTACAGATTCGATCTATCTAAACATTCTAAACCTAAAGTAAAAAAATCCGTGATTTACGCTAATTTTGCAGTCCATAAAGAGAACAAAAATAAAGTTGTTTCGAGAGGAGGCTTGGAGAAAATCAGTTTTTACAAGTCCATTGACAACTCATTTGAAGCGGCATCACGACGACGAATTTAAAAATAATTTCACGAAAAAAGCTAAGATAGTTTATTGCAGTGTTTACTTTTTGGCCAAAAATGTTTGCCGATAATCAGATAATCGGGATTCTAGTGTATTTCACTACATTAATGATAATCGTAAATAAGATTTGAGAATATTTTAAAAATAAAATTACAATAACAATTTTAATTCATTGAATTTATTCCGTAAAGAAAGATAGTTCTGTATCTACATCTGCATGCTCTGTCCAGACCAGACAGCCAACCTTAGACGAATTCAAATCTACATAAAGTTTGGGACATCAATAATAAACGTGCAGAAAGAATTCATTATAAAATTGTGGAATGATTTACATGGATATTCAACAGTTTTCATTGGTAGACGTGTTCAAATACCAATGAAAGTTTTATTACTATCACATGCCACTGAATTTAAGAAATGTGGGAAAACGCAATGTTATTTTGTGTTGCGATAAATTTCCAGGAAGTCACACCGGACCTGCAATAACCGACCAGAATATGGACCAGGAAAAAATTATCCAGGCCGAAAAAACGTAATGGAACTCCACTTTCTACATGTTAGAAAGGTTACTTCATTTGCGACGTTATGTAACTATTCATCTTACTGAAAATAACAGTATAAATAATTTAACCACTAATTAATGGACTCTGTCGCAATCTGTCCTTGAATTATTTAGAACTTTTGAAGAAATAACGGAAGTGATGAGCAGCACGGACTCAGTTATTTCATAAGTAATTCCAAACTTCCTGTATTAAGGCGCACCTTTTCTCCAATAAAATAGAAGTTATATGGCATTGAAGAAATAAAAAAGAAACTAACTAACTCTGAAGCTATTTCACCAAAACTATATGGTTTACCAAAAATCCATAAACCTAATATTCTTTTAAGGTATATTGTTAGTGTAATTGGTTCTCCTACATATAATCTTGCAAAACGTCTTGCATTTTTATTACCTCAAGTAGGTAAAACACCCCATTACATTAAAAATTCTGTCGACTTTGTTGAAAAAAATTCATAGTTTCAACATTGAAGAGGGTGATATAATGGTCAGTTTTGATGTTGTTTCACTTTTTACAAAAGTCCCTCTAAAAGAAACTATTGAATACATTGATCATCTTTTTCTAAAGGATATAACCATTCGTTTTCAGCACTGCCTTACTACAACTTATTTTCAGTGGACCAGTAAATTTTATGAACATATTGATGGTGTAGCAATGGGTAGTCCCCTTAGTCCTGTTATAGCTAATTTTTACATGGAAAGAAACATTAGCGTTACAAAACACACCTAAAAAACCATTAGTTTGGCATAGATATGTCGATGACACATTTGTTATTTGGAGACATGGAGAAGAGGCATTGCATGAGTTTCTGGTTTGTATAAATGGTATACATCCTAGCATTCAGTTTACCATGGAAAAAGTAACTAATGGAAGTCTACCATTTCTTGACATATTAATATGTAAAAATAATAATTCACTCTCTTTTAAGGTTTACAGAAAGCCGACACACACTGATAGATACCTTCATAAATTATCCAAACACCTTCCAAGTTAAAAAATTAATGTAATTAAATCTTTAGTAGATCGAGCAAAACGAATTTCTGATGCTGAATTTTTGACGATGCATATAAATATTTAACAAAATCCTTACAAGATAATGGATATTAATAATTTTATTACACCTTCTAGACATAACCTTAAAGAAAAACCAGTTCTTAATGTTGGTACTGCTTTTCTTTCTTTTATAACTAATGTTACAGATAGAATTTAAAAATTCCTAATTAAATATGGCATTAGGATTATTTTTAAACCTACAACAAAAATTAAATAACATCTAAGATAACCTAAGGATGTTTCAAACCCATTACCATCTTCCAGAGTGTTTTAGTTATCTTGTTCATGTGGAAAAGTATACATTGGAACCACAAAACGTAGCTTTGATACAAGACGTAAAGAACATATGAGAAATAATCTAAATAATGACATTCAATTTGACAGTATGGAAGTACTGTCAAGACAAACTCATTATTATGTTCGTTTACAACATAAAGCTATTGAGAAATAATTTTAATAAACAAGAAGACAAGTAAGAAGAAAATCCCCGTTTAAATAGGTTTTGGAATCTTATAATTTAAAAAATGCATAATGAAAAGTCTTCACTTGATTTTAATTTCGACTTTTGATATATCTAGATTTTTTGCTGTGTTTTTTCCAAGACCTTGAAGCAAATTGTTTCCCAATTATATGTTAAATTACCACAGCATTATAATTTAATATAAGTAGTTGAAATTAAAATTAAAAAATTACATAAAACGTTCTGCAATATGCTTTTCATTGTTAATAACCCTTGCACTCATTAACAAAGCTATTTCTTTGTTAGATTTAACTGGATTATTTTAATCGATGTCATGTTTATATTTGTGAAAGCTAGTATCATTTTCCAATTGAAGTTTTTCACAACTTTACACTTACATCATAACTTGATTAAATTTTGTTATATGTGTTTTTTAGCTGACATTTTTCATTGTTAACCTTCGACAGTTGGAGGGTGTTCTGATTTGTCATCTTTAAAACAGTATAACAATATTTAATTTTTAATCGTCTAGTTATTCTTTACTAAAATTTAATTCTATAGTTAGCTTTAGAAGTTTCTCAAACTGTTATATTAATAGCAGACTGATGTTTATGTTTTAATTTTTGAACTTTTCAAAATTATTTCAACATCTTTAACAATTTAAATAGATAATACTACAGACGAAGATAACTGTAAGTGTTATCGAAACGTTTAGATTGTGTAATATAAATATACACCATTAAAAAACCCAAAAAAATAAGTATTTTATTATGTGTGATAATGGCGAAAGTTTTCATATTAAACTGTATGTATTTCCCTAGTTACGATGTAGTATACAATTTTTATACACAATGAAAGATCACAGTCAACTTTTGTGTATGTCATGTGAGCGCGCAATTCGCTAAAGTTTCGCAAATAACAACACGTGACTGATTGTAAATTTTATTTGATATGCAGTTTAAAGTTTGAATCGACTGTGACTTGCCTCATCGACAGCTCAGTTGTCATATACGAATCCTTAGCAAATTGCGGGCGGACTGTGATCCTTTATTGTGTATAAAAATTATAATATATCGTAACTAGGGAAGTACATACAGTTTAAGTTTGAATCGATTGTGACTTGTCTCCTCTATAGCTTAGTCGGAAGAGCCTCACTCATTAAAAACCATATATATATATATATATATATATATATATATATATATATATATATATATATATCTGTGAAGTTGATGTTTTCGGCTTGGTCTGCGTAGTCTCCTCCATGGTTCTTAAAAGAACCGATGTTGAAATAACGACGTTTGATAGTCTCATCTGCCATTTCAAGTCTTCGTGTTCTGCTCCTGGTAACTCGAACTAAACTGAGGTCCTCGCTGATGGTCGGCGGTATATTACCAGGAGCAGAACACGAACACTTGAAAATGGCAGATGAGATTATGCAAACGTCATTTAACATCGGTTCTTTAGAACCATGGAAAAGAATCTACGCCAGACCAAGCCGGAAGAAATCAACTCCATATCCAGCACTCGAAACCTGAAAATTAAATATATATATATATATATATATATATATATATATATATATACATATATATATTATATATATATATATATATATATATATATATATATATAATATATATATATATATATATATATATTGAGATGATTGGATAAGTGTAAGACAGGGATTGGAGAGTTTAAACTAGTAATTTCTTTAAAAAAAAGGTTGAAATCAAGTATGGTACATTTACGATGCAGTTAGTTGATGTAATTTGGTTTTCGATGGCAAGAAAGTGAATTTGTTTTGGTTAAAACAGTCTTAATAAAATTTATACATTTTGGTTTAATCATAAAAAGCATTGTGCTACTTAAAAGAATGTCAGGAATGTTAAATAAAGTTATTTCTGTAAGTTCGATTCAGTACTTAGTTTTGTCTCATTAAGTTTCAGTTCTTTAACAGTATTTTGGCATTTGGATGTTTTACAGGTGTTTAACACATACTGTAGAGTTAGGTTTATATTAGGGACATGTTATAAGTAAGTTAAATGCAGGAAATATGGTAAAATTCAAGAAAAGGTTACTATACGAACATAATTTGATCACTACTCACATTATATATGGAAGCGGATGTGTGATAAACAAAGTGGTGCATAATAAATATGAAGAACAGTGTATAGAACAATTTTACAGAAAGACATTTACATGCAAATACATTTTTATGTTAGAATTTTGAAAAAGTGTGTTAAACAATATGATTTCTTAAAGTGACTTAAATTTAGACAATACAAGCAAGATGAACTATGAATATAATAAAGACAGTTTTTACAAGTTGTATGGATAACATTTTGGTGAATATGAACGTTTTAAAACGCAAATTATTTGTATTTTTAGAAAAAAGTTAGGTTATGTGATAAATTTAATATTTTTTACAAATTTATACTTTTTTAGATTAAGTTAGGCTTAAAATGTGTTGTTAATGTGATCAATAGGAGGTTTTCCTCATTTTCACACAGAAATTTAACTTGTACAAGGCATTTGAACGCAAATTTTGTGAAATGGGGTGACAATACAGATTTACTTTGGTACATATAATTTTCCTTTAAATTTAAGATTTTGAACATTTAATGAATGTTTTCCAATACAAATTTTCATCAGGATATATGTAGTTAATTTAAGTGTAGGTTGTAAGATTATTTAGATATAAGCAATTTTAAGTTAGAATAAGTAATTTCGTAGAATATTTAAGAGAACTATATCAAGTTGGGTATCGATTTATGCACATTTTAACACAGATTTCATTTCTGTTATCAAAAATTAAATCCATAAGAAAGTTATCGCATAATTTCTAATTTAGTTAAATTTTCAAAATTATTCTGACCAATCATAGACATAGCTACATTATTTAAATTTCTAAAAAAAATTGAAAAGGTGGTAACAACCAAAAGGGTATAAAAGGAATTGCTTTTGAGCATAATCTCTGTCTATATTTTTCCAGTTGTATGCAAAGTTTAAAAAAGTGTAGTGTTTTTGTGCAAAACAAGTAAGTTAATTAACCTCAATAATTATCGGGAAAATTAAATACAAAGTTAACGGAGAGACAAGAAGTTCAAGAACAATTGTTTTAAAACCTACATTTGTTTAAAAATAAAGTTAGGTTACCGATACCTGTTCATATTCGTAAAGTTTAGTACGAATTAAATTTCTTATTTGTGACGATTAATGTTTAACGATTTTAAAATTTCGTTTGTTTAATTTAAATGCTGGTTACGTTTTTCCAAAATAAAATTGTAATTATTTGTCTTCAAATTGATTTTTATTTCTGCTGCGACATTTTAAATAATCAATGTTTGAATTGGAGCCTAAAAAGAAAGTGATATTAATTTAAAGTCTATACAATCATAAAACATTATTTAAACCGATAAAGTTGAAAATTCTTAATACGGTTAAATAATATCATTATCGATAAAAATTTGTGGTTGGGTGAAACCGTAAAGCTTAAAATAAAAGCGTTTACCGAAACAAAGTGACCATCAACCCAAGGGCCTGTGTGAAGCTATTAGGTGAATTGTAGCAGCGAACTTCGTGTATCAAGAATTTCGATCATCTTGGAAAGTGCTTGCATGTACAAATGGAACCAGCTGTATTAAGACATCCATTTGCAGATAGGACTTTGCACACGTGAGTTAATTTTTGATCATAACCCTATTTATTGTGACTTTATTTGTGTGATTTCCTGCAGTTATTATTTGTTTATGTATAGGTGTAAATGTTTATGTAATAGTTGTATAAACACCTGCAAAACAAGTAGAAATTTAGTCTATTTCCAAATTTTAAATTTCAATTATCAAATTATAATCACAATTTCAACAAGTCATTATTTAACAAATTTGACATTTTTAGCAATTGAGTTCATTAAATTCATAACGCATGCGTTATAGTATAAATTTTGTTAAGAAACATTAAACATATAGAATTTTTTATATAAAGTGGAATTCACTTAATATCGAATCAGAAATAATTTCCCTTTAAATCAGAACTCTATCCCCTAATGAGATAAGAGCTAGTCCGGTGCATCAAATATTATTATTATTATATGTTTTAATAAATTACAATTTAATAAATATTTAAATAAATTTACCCAGTACAAATTATATATATATATATATATATATATATATATATATATATATATATATATATATATATATATATATATATATTGTGAAATTTTTAAATTCGTCAGCGTGATGCCCTTCAAATGTGTTATCAATGGATTTGTTCTCTTTGTGGACTCCAAAAGAACTCCAAATTTGCATAGAGGTTTAGAATATTTAAATAGATTGAACTTGTAAAATTGAGCTGTTGGAATATTTCCTTTCCATATAAGTCTTGACTCGGCCGGAATCCGATCCAGCTAGCGACCGGAATTCCGACTCACGCCGGCTCGGCCAAATACCCGATCCGGTGAATCCCTACATACATACATTATCAGAATTAAACGTAAGATAATGTGATTGTAACAGCATCAGTATTGCAACTGTTATAGTAATTTGTAACTATTGGAACTACAGACATACAGTGAATTACCAAAAATTGTACGAATTTTTTTTCATGAAAGCTAAAACTAAGCCTGAAGGTACAAAAAGGAAATTAACTTTCTCCAAGACTTACTCTGAATCTATGCCACCGAATTGTGTGGTTTATGTTTATAACCTGCAAAATATATTACACATTTTGATTACTACCTCATATAAGTAAAATACTCTAATATACTAAGAAATCTGCTCACGTTTATCAAGCAATATTAATCAAGTAAAAGCTTCACAAGGTTAATAATATGTAAAAAATTCTTTAGGTACGAATATTTGTAATCTATAAGAAATATATATATATATATATATATATATATATATATATATATATATATATATTATGCGTCGGCTAGCTATCCAGGGGGGTAGGGTTCAAGGAATTAGTTTTGTTATGATATTAAATAAAATTTTCATATTGAAATTGTTATAATGTCATTTACTAACTTGCAATTAAATTTTAATACAACTAAAATTGTATTGTTTTATACACCTTGTATAATACGTAATTATTCAACACATTGTGCGCATGCGGATATCTTTATGTAAATTGTGATGTTAAGTATGTGCATTATGTGATCCATGGCTGAACAACACATAAATTACTGTTACTGTAAGTATAATTTAGTTTTATTTTAAACAGAAGTAATATCATTATACTATTAATGAATCGCGGTATTATTTGTTGACTGGTATATGATTTGCTCAAACTCTTTACACATGTAAGTATCGATGATAAGCATAAACATACATTACTAATAATAGATCCATATAACTTACAGCATCAATCTTCCTTCTGCTGCTGCAATATCCAATTCTTAAAATCCCGTTCACCAAGTCAGTTGTGTTGTGGATCCCACCAAGTATGTTGTCATCAGATTGATTGTTATCTACCATAAGCTTCTTCAGATAATTACTTATTAAGCTTTATTGCATAACCACTTTATTTTATTATTGCATAATTTTAATGCAATATCTATCCGCATTCAGTTTTATTTATAGACGTTTTCTCAAAGCACTTTATTTTAATGTTGTATAATTTAAATACAATAATTATCTGCATTCAAATTTTTATTTTATTAAAATTTTCTTATTTCTTTGAAATTTATACGATTTTGTGTTTAATTAATTTAGTTTTAATTAAAATAAAAATCAATAACAACATTCCATAACTTAATAGAAATATCCATATTACAATTCAATAATTTTTAACACTAACCTCACTTTTGTTTTAAAATAGTTTAACTTTGCAAATAGGTTTTTGTTTTTTAAAAATAAGGTTATGAAACACTTATCCATCTTAAATTTATTACATATTAGGAACAAAAGTAAAATGCATTCACCTTCAAGATTAGTAACAGACTGTCAAGAAAATTTACAACAGTAGTATCATTTTTTCTGAACTATCAATTTTGATTGGACTTATTTTACAATACAAGTAAACCTGATCTTAATTCTGATTGATTGAACCTTTTTCGGAAATTTACAATTTATTAATCTTGCAAATATCTTTGTTATACTAAGATAGATCTTAAAAATAATATAAGCGCTTGAATTCTACATCAAATTTCCTTTAAAATGATACCCCATTTGCCCTATTTCGTTTTTAAACCATTTTGCTATAATATTTATCCTAAAGTCATTTTTACATACAGAAATTTATTTATATCTAACTTATTCTACTATTTACAGGAAAACTATGGTCATATTTGGATTCTATGACCTGAAAAACATGAAGTTACCCTAACTTTAACTTCAACAAAGTCAACTATTAAAAATACTATCTCATAGTCGGAGTTCGAAATGTCCATACCTTATCGTCTCGACACCTTTAGTTAATTTGCACCAACAATGTTAATCTATGAGGCTACACTTCCTTTAACACAAATGTAAGTTACCTTTTCCCTAATTGTTCAGTATTCTTCTTCATACTTTCCTAATTATATGACTCTTTTTAACATTGTCTTTATCGTTAACTTTACTCATACAATTTTTTTCATCGACATGTTATCTAATACATACTATTTTCTTTGATTTTAGAATTGTAGCAGATTATGCTACCAGAACAGGCCTTACCTATCCCAAATGGATATGATGAACAATGTTATAGAAAATACATAATTTATATCTTCCGAAGATGATCGGAAACAACTACTGTGAAACTGTCTATTGTACAACCATGCTTGAAACGCAATAATTGTAAAACTTGACTCATTTAGCTCACAATATGCTGTACAATTACATATGTACTCAGTTATATGTTATTATGAACTTATGTGAACTTGTAATTTTACATATATGTCTACTTAATTTCATTACACTAACTCTAATCTTATTATAAACTTTATTTCTTAATAACTATCATATTTAACACTTAAACATATCATCTCAAATATATATATATATATATATATATATATATATATATATATATATATATATATATATATCGAAGTCGGCACTATTGCCAAATTTTCTTACTACTAAAGATACGATTATGGTTAAAGTACCAAAGTGTTTCTTCCGATTATGATACAAGTTTAAAAACAATTGAACTTCGTGTTTTCGAGATATTAAAAAAAACAATTTTTTTAATGGAACATCCTGTATATTTCCGCACATTTTAAACGATAATTTAATGTTAAACAAAATTTATTAATACATAAATACCCTAAACTTACAAATAAACGAACTACAACCATTTAAATGTACCAGTTCAAGTTGAAATGAACATCATGTAGCCAATGAATGGTCAATTAGCAAAGTAAATAAACGCATTTTATTATCACCTACCTAATATGAATAAAAGATCGCTGTTCGATTTATTTCTATTAGTTTTAAACTTATCACAGATAACTAGGACAATAACAAAGGATACTTAGTACCGGTCAACATTACAATTGTCATTTAAATGAACGTACAGTGCGTCATTTGTCGGACGAATCTTGCCTAATCGAACATATTTATTGATCTTATCCCGAAAATTTAGATCAAATAATAATGTTCGCTAAAACGATTTATATATATGAAGAAGAACTGTGCTATGGTATATTTCGAAGCGTTTCGGAAAAGTTCAGTAAGGGAGTGTAAGCGGGAAGACTGTGTCTGGGAACTGTTCATAATATTTTAAAAAAGCATAAGTATGTGGTCGTATAAGTATAGACCTACACAGACCTTAATGGTAAGTGATCAAGAAAGACACACGGAGTTTTGTCGCTGGATTCTTAATTGCGTTAGGCGCAGTGGTATGTTTAATCGCAGAAACCAACATTATTGGAGTCGAGAAAATCTTATGTCTAACCATTCTCGTAATAGATATTTAATCGGGGGAAGAATAGTAGAGCCTATATTTAACGAAGGTACTCCCACAGGTGAACGGTACACAGAACTGTTGCGAAGTACAATGGAGGAGTTTCTAGATTATCTCGAAGTAGCTGATCGCCCACAAGTTATCTTACAGCGAGATGGTGAACCACTGCAAAATTCTCAAGATGTTGCTGGTTTATAGAACTTTTTCAAGATCGCCGGATAGGATGGACCAATATCATGGCCATCACGTTTGTCAGATCTTGCACCTCTGGATTTTTATTTGTGGGGATTATTAAAAAATCAAATTTATAAAAATCACTATGGAAATACGAATGATCTTTAATAAGTCATCAGCAATATCATAAACAAGATCGACGGACGAACCATTTTACAGGTTGTTAGAATGATGTACAAACCTGTTCAAAAATGCATTGAACAAGACGGAAATGATTTCGAGCACATGATCTAAGTTTTTTTGTTTATTTACTTGTTTAACGTTAAATTATCGTTTAAAATGTGCAGAAATATACAGAGCATTTCATTTCAAAACATGTTTTTTTGTAATATCCCGAAAAGTTCAATTGTTTTTAAACTTTTACCATCGTAATCGGAAGATAAAACGCTACTACTTTGGTACTTTAACCGCCCTACACAAAATTCACGTGTATACCTAATTCGTGAATAGACGCGCTCATTTAAGCCCATCGCCGAACTAGTAAAAAACCATACATTTAAACAAAGCAAAAATAAAATCGGCCATGTTGAATACATAACAGTTTAAAAACGTTTGTCTTGAATTATTCGTACATTTGTTTGTTTGATTTTAGGTTATATCTGTTTCTTCATATTATTTTTTGTTTTCGTTATATTATAAGAAAGGGAAGTAGTGGGGGTAGCACTGCCGTTTTTGCACAGAGATGCGCGGCAGGTCAGTCGGCATCCAGCCGTGGTAGAGTTAAGTTTGTGCGATCACTAGTTTGTTTTTGTAGCGTCTCAAAATGTGTGCTGCAATAGAAAACCACGCCAAATACGAAGTGCGAGCTGTTGTACGATTTTTTTACTGCAAAATAATATTCGGCAGCAGCTATTCGTCGAGAACTTTGTGCCGTGTATGGACAAAGTGTGATGAGTAAAACAGTTGTTCGGGGACGGTTTCGTTTGTTTAAAAGTAGACGAACAAACATCCATGACAAAGAGAGGAGTGGGAGCCCATCATTGGTCACTGATGAACTGGTTACGAAAGTTGATGAAAAACTTCGTGAATATTGACGTTCCACAATCTCAGTTTTCTGATGAATTTCCAGGATTTCGTTGTATGAGGTAGTGACAGAGAGGCTAGGCTACAGGAAGTACTGTGTTCGATAGGTGCTTAAGATTCTTTCTGAGCACCACAAAACTCAACGAATGGCCTCTGCAGTGGACTTTTTCACACGTTATGATGAAGAAGGCGAACCACTGCTCAACAAGACTGTAACCCGTGATCAAACCTGAATTAATTAACGATACTATCCAAGCCGTCAAAAAAAGAAAAATTATGAAACTATCTGGTGCATAATTTTGTTTTTATTTTCATTTTTTACTTTCATTAATTAATTCTGTTATTTAGTTAGAAATTGCAAATATGTATAGGTAGAGACCCGTTTTCGATGGGATATCATTGTATTTAAATTTTAATGTACACATAACATTTATTTGTATTGCAGTAAATATGATTTGCTTTTAGGTAGGACCTACGTAGTTATACTATGTAGCTGTTTTCCCAGTTCTGTGACGCTTCTGTGTAATGTGAGAAGATATTTAAAATATTTTTACTTACTTTAAGTTGAAAAATTAAATTATTTAGTACGCCTCGGACTATACGGTAACTATAATATATTTATTTCATTTGTTTTTCGTGTTATTGACTTTTTAATAACCCAGATTATTACATTACATGCATGCTTGTATAACTTCAGTATCCTGTTTGTCCATCTCAAACACAATATCACAGGATTGCTGTGTCAAGAGAATACAAGCCATATTTCGCAATACCAAGATTCAGACCCCCGACGTGACGTCACAGGCAGACGTTATAGGCTTTCTATATCACGGCGGCTTCGTTACAGCCCAGATTTGTCACCCAGCGATTACCCTCTCTTCGTCCATTTGAAGAAGTGGCTTGGATTTCAGCGCTTTAGTGATGACGAGGAGCTAAAAAATTCGGTCACAGGTTTGGCTCAAGGCACAGGCGGGTGATTTTTATGCTGATGGTATTTGTAAGCTAATGAAGAGGTACGATAAGTGTTTGAATGTGTATGGAAACTATGTTGAAGAATAGAGCAAACATGTAGTTTTAAGGTGTATATAATAAATTGTATTTTTTTACTTTGGTGTTTTTTTATAACCAATGAGGCGTTACTTCCCGAACGGCCCTCGTACAAGCAGTTTGTACTTAATGTTTATAGGTACGAAAAATATGTAAGTTTTAGGTGGATATATTTTAAAACCGCCATTCTTCAGATTCACGATGTTACGTATTAAACGATTAAAATAGCAATCCCAACTTCCCATCACAATCCAGTCTGCATGGTCATCGTATAATTATGTACAATTAAAACTGCAGTGATCCATTTCAAGTACGAAAAAGTAACGACTTTAATTATTTAAGGCAGAACTTCTTTGTTGAATAAGAACAAATCTGTAATTTCATTTTGTGCTTTGGTTTGACATTTACATGCAGTTTGAGTAAAAGTTGCTATGTTAAAGTGGCTCTAGATTTCCCAGAGGTAGGAAATAGTGCCGCTCAAACGTAGGCCATTTAAATTTTTTTCGTAATTATTAGTGCAAAGTATAGGTGACCGGGTCTAAACTTAATTCTACAAAAAATTAAACTTAGGTACGTGTTAATTGTATAACAGTAACCATTTGTTGTACCTCTTTACGATACAAAAAAAAACGAAATCAATGGGTGGAACCCATTGCTAGCTTAACGTGAGCACAAATTATTGCGATTTAGTCAAAACAAGCTAAATGTGCGTTATTTTAAATCTTCTTTTTGTTATTATACACTTATTATACACTTGCACTATGTTTGAGAGTTCTATTTATAGAAACTAAATAAGTCCTAACATTAAGTGCAGCAAATAATGCAAATTGCACATTTCCGAAATTAATTCTCTAATTTATTAAACAAGCTGTAGGTAATAGGACAGTGCAATCACTTTTAAGAGTCGCATAACGCTTTTGGTTTTAAACTTTTTGAAAATGTGTAGAATACAAGTCTCTAATTAAACATTAATGTCTTGTACTCTATATTCCGTCACCAAACGCTAGTGGTAATGAAAAAGGAAAATTAATCGCTCTGTATAGTATTACATCAAATAAATCAAATCGATGCGTTTTCAAATGTTATTGAGCTAAATAAACGCAAAACGTGCCTCATAAACTAATTTAAACGATAGCAAAGCCAGACGTTACAACTTCCTGGAGTGAGTGAAACTCTCCAATTTTAATATGACGTAATAACAATCATTATAGTGTTCAAAAGACAACTGAAATTGGTGTCTTCTTACACCTAGAAGGGTTGAAATCTAATTAAAAACAAAGATTATTAATAAAATTAGAATGTATGACAATTAATTCTAGTTAATTAGATAATAATTCTGGAAAATAAATACCTTGAAAAAATTATTCTAGGTCCTTGTGACCTAAAAAATTAAACAAGCTGGCAAATATGGCATAAAGCATGCAGCAACACTGCAATTTTTATTATTTTCATTACTTTATACGGGTTAAAAATGTTTTTATTTTAAATTACTAAGTATATTATTGTTTATTGGCAATTTTTCAATTCTTTTTGATGATTAGCTGAGATAGATATTGTAAGATTGTAATCTCATTATATTTAGAATTTATATCAGTTCTACATACATAAAGACAAAATTTACATCGATTGGGGCTTATATGATGATAGTGGGGGATATGAACGAATGGGTATGTGTACAGAGAGAATATACTGAACGCGTTCTAGGAAAGTTAGGAGACCAAACACTCAATGAGAATGGTGAACGTCTGGTGAACATCTGTGTGGAGAGAAGCCTGTTGTTATCCAATACGTGGTTTAAAATAAAAATGTGCATATGTATGCATGGCAAAGAGGTGAATCTAAAAGTATGATAGACTTGATAGTGTATGATGAACGGCTTAGAAATCTGGTGAAAGACACAAAAGTAATGCGCGGATCGGAGTGTAGATCGGACCACGTTTTGTTATATCGAGAGTGTGTTCAGGGCAAAAGTGGGTCTGGAGAAGGAAAGCAAACGTAGTGCGAACGTCCAGAATTAGAATAGACAGACTAGTGGGTGGTGGTGCGAGAATGAAATACGCAAATGCTGTATGAAACAGTGTGAAACGAACAAATAAAAGACACTAACGTTGAAAATGCATGGATAAGCTTGAAAGACTGTGTTGCCAATTGTGCCGTGCGGATATGTGGAATGGTAGACAGAAAAAATGTGTTTGGTGGAATGAGTCGGTAAAAAAGGCAGTATGTAAGAAAAAAGATGCGTACATGGCAATGATTGCTGCAATAAATGAGATTGAGAAAAAGCGATTGTATGGGATGTACAGATTAAGAAACAAAGAAGTGAAGGAGGCAGTGAGAATAAGTAAAGAGGAAGTGATGGCTGTGGAGAGAAAATGCAAAATGATTTTGAGGGAAACAAAAAACTCTTCTGGAAATGGGTCAAAATTACAAAACGTGGCCCAAAACAGAATCTATAATGGCGTGTTTGTCCCATCAGTACTGTATGGAAGTGAGACATGGGTATGTCCAAAAAGCACGAAATAAAAATAAATGCCGTGGGTATGAGATTCCTGAATAGCGCATGTGGTAAAACGAGAAGGTAAAGAATGAATGCATAATGACGTAGTGTGGCGAGGAAAAGACGATGATGGATATATATAAAAGTAGTACATTACGTTGGTTTGGTCACATTGAGAGAATGAACAACGCAAGATTAACGAAGCAAATATATGTGGGTGAGGTTAGAGGAAAGGCCGGGTCTGGTAGGCCGCGTGAAACTTAGCCGAATGTAGCAGAATGTATGATAAAGGGAAGAAAGATACGGAGTTTTAAAAATAAAAGGGCATATCAGAGACAATTTATGAACCTTGCGGAAGCTAGGGAGGTATGCGGAGGTAGGAAAGCATGAAGAAAAATTGTGAATGAAAAATAAATATGAGACATATTGTTTTGCCTACCCCAAGGAAATGTTGTGAAGGTTAAGTTCAGTTATCTCGATAGCTCAGTTGGTTAGAGCATTACTCTAGCAAATAGACTTTCTAGGTTCAAATTGTACTCGAGGTAAGCTTTTTATTTATGTATTTAATAAAATTAATGATAATTTTTAATTACATATTTATTTTTTAATTTATTCGTTCATAACAAAAACTTATAATAATTTAATATTAGTCAAGTTGCTTTGGTTTGTGTGAATCCTTGAGATATGGAAGGCTCACATTCCATTAATATAAGTAATTTGACTGTAATCTCATTATATTTAGAATTTACATTAGTCCTACATACATAAAGACAAAATTTAGATCGATTGAGGCTTATCCCGATAGCTCAGTTGGTTAGAGCGCTACTCTAGCAAAGGATATGTCGTAGGTTCAAATTCTTCTCAAGGTAAACTTTTTATTTATGTATTTAATAATATTCATAATAATTTTTAATCAGAAACAGATTTAAATAACTCACAAATAATACAAAGGAATATAATACGTTAAAAAATTGATACACGTTTATTTGGCTTACCCAACAGAAAGCATGGTTGCCTCCGTACTCTAAAGTGTGTAGTAAAAAAGTATGTCGTGTACATTGGGTTCACACGTTCGTTCTCCACGTTTATCAATGCAGGTTGTAAATTTCAATTTGACTGTACAACGCTCAAAAAAAAGTCTACCAAATCGAATTAACATACCATATAATGTATTTGAACATACTTCAGGTGCATTAAAATGTTGGAAATAATTGCACTTAAATGAAACAAATAGTTTCTAATTTCCATAAAATCATGTAATGAATAACAATTGTTTCGGCACACAGTGTCCCCTTCAGATTCGATCTTAAACTAACACAACTCTACAAAATACTTTACCTATACTTATTGTGGTGAGAGGCTGACAAGTAATTATTTGACGAAGAGGAAAGAGCAAAGTCAAACAGTGGTAAATAGTATAAATCAATTTGATCGTTTAACAACAAACCTGTATTTTTGTTTTTAATAACTCCTAATGATTCTAAAACGGCTAATCTTTTACCTTTATTTTCAACATGCAAAATTTCAACATTTTTATCTAACAAGTGATTTTCTGAGTTCAAATGTGACCCATAGTTAGAAGTTTCAATATTGTTTTTATATGAACTAACATGTTCAGAAATACGTTTACTAAAACTTCTACCTTTTTGTCCTATGTAGTATTTATCACAACTCCCGCAATTTAATCTGTATACTCCTGAGTTATTTTCTTTCTGATTTTTGGATTTACTGTTTTTTATGTATTTTCGTAAAGTATTGTTACATTTGTACATTATATTCAAATCTAGTTTTTTCAGTTGGTTAGATATTATTTCTGTAGGTTTACCTATATAATTTAACGTGCTAAAAATTTTTTTAATTTTGGGTTGAGCAGGGTAAACTGAGTTTAATGCAAACTTGTATTCTTTCTTTTTTAAAATTCTATTGACATCCGATTCTGTGTAACCATTATTTACGGCGATTTGTTTCATTACGTTTAATACTATTTCAAATTTTGTTTTAGACATCGGAATAGTTAGAAGTCTATGAACGTAGCTATAAAAAGCCGCCATTTTGTAATTATAAGGATGACAAGAATTGCTATGGATAACTGTGTCAGTATGTGAAGGTTTATGATAAATTAAAAATTCTAGTTTATTATTCTGATTTGTTATTATTAGGTCTAAGAAGTTAATTTGGGTGTTGTTTTCACTTTCTGCTGTAAATGAAATATCTGTATGTAATGTGTTTTAAGTAATTCAAAAAGTTTTGTAATTGTCTATTAGAAGCATTAAAGCTAATATGTCATCAACATATCTATACCAAAAAACTATGAATTTACTAAATGGGTGTTTGTTGATCGTTTGCTCTAAAATATCCATAAAAATTTCTGCTAAAATAGGACTTAACGGATTACCCATAATTAAGCCTTTATTGGCACTAAAAATCTCATTATTAAATTCAAAATAATTTTGGTTTAAACAAGTGATTAAGGTGTTGAGAATGTCTTGCTTAATGATACAGTTAGTGTTACCGACAGTCAAGAGATTATCTATAATATTAATCACATCATTTGGTGGGATACTCGGGAATAACTTTTTGATCTCAAATTCATTGTTAGGAATAAATATGAGGCTGTGGTATAAGAAACAACAGGTCTAATTAGGTAATCTGCTTTGTGTAATTTAATTAAAGCAAATAGTTTAGGTACTTGAGGATTCATAACTGATAAATGTTTCTTTTCCAATTCGTTAAATAAACAATTTTCTTTCAACATGTTTTTTATTAGTGTTTGATATAATTTAGTTGGATCTGATTTTAATTTTGAAAAGTCTCATTACTAAATAATTGCCGTGCACGTAGTTTAGCGATAGAAGTGCCAGCTACATAATAGCACATTCCGGTCTTTTTCTATCGGCCCATAGCGTATTCGGGACGTTCGACTTTACGAAAACCGAACGATAAAGGATTGTATATTTTATACTTGTATAGAAGACATTACGAAAGAATAAAAAATCATAAAAAATATTTAATAGATATTAAATTAGGTGGATACAATGTGACATAGAACAAACTACAATGTATAATATAGAACCAAAAAATAATCAAAAAAGTTGCTATGCAGTAATGTCCGATCGCTTTTTGTTTTCAAGTTGCAGGCTTTCGACGCCTGTAGTTCAAGTTACAGGCTTTCGACGTGTGTAATGAAATGATGAAATAATAACATTGCATCATCCTGTAATTATTTTTGTAAAGGCGATTTAATATTCTACCAAACGTTATTCTTAATGTGACTAGTATTCGATTTGTACGGTTTTTCTACAAATAAATATGTTTTGTCTTCTAGTAGTAGTTTGAAAATCATTATGACAATATTCGTGTTGGAAAAAACTTGCTAGCAGGCTATGATTTTATAAAACGAAGCAAGTCTTATGGTAACTGTCAAACAGATATCGCAGTACTTTATTCAAATTTTGTCGTGTTACAGATTACCTACGTATTTAGCTCACTTGTTTGTCGTTTTTTCAAGTTGCTTTCAAGATTGGTTCGCTATATTTTTGCAGAATACAGGGACGTGATTATGTGTTACGGCGAAGCTCGATCAAACTGCTCAAGAGCTCAACGTATCTATCGAAAAAGATATCCATTGAGACAAATTCCTAATGTTCGAACATTAATTGGCGTGAATGCGTTTGGGAAAAGATGGCTGTTTTAAAAAGCAAAATTTGATACTGGGAATCTCAGATCTCGCCATACTGTTGCAAACGAAGAAGCTATATTGGAAATAGAAAATCATCTGAGAATAAGCACTAGAAGAATAAGTGCAGCTGTACCGAATGTTAACCGTGAGTCAGTTAGACAAGTCCTGAAAAAACAACTTCTTCGTCTATTTCATTTTCAAAAAATTCATTATCTATGGGAATAGGATTGTTTACCGCGTGTACAATGTTGCGAGTGATTTCTGTCATTAATTTTGTAAACCGCATCCAATGGGATAACAAACAGATAGTGGCAAAGGACGAGAATACAACTCGCCGAAAACTCAAAGAAGCCACATACATCGCACTAGCAGAAAATCCAATAAGCCAAGCTAGTGTGGAAATGAAACCCATATGGATTACAATAATGCGCGAAGAGCTTAAGCGCAATACACCTGCGCAATAAGTTCCGAACAAGATGCCCAAAACACTACTGCGCAACCACGAAAAAGATTAATATATGTAGAAGTTCTAAAAAAAATATATTGGATTACTCAGTGGCTCAGCGGTGTAGGTTCTATTTCATTTTCAAAAAATTCATTATCAATGGGAATAGGATTGTTTACCGCGTGTACAATGTTACGAGTGATTTCTGTCATTAATTTTGTAAACCGCATCCAATGGGATAACAAACAGATAGTGGCGAAGGACGAGAATACAACTCGCCGAAAACTCAGAGAAGCCACATACATCGCACTAGCAGAAAATCCAATAAGCCAAGCTAGTGTGGAAATGAAACGCATATGAATTACAACAATGCGCGAAGAGCTTAAGCGCAATACACCTGCGCAATAAGTTACGGAGCAAGATGCCCAATACACTACTGCGCAACCACGAAAAAGTTTAATATATGTAGAAGTTCAAAAAAAATATATATTGGATTACTCAGTGGCTCAGCGGTATAGGTGTCAGACTAGTAGGTCAAAGGTACCAAGTTCGAATCTGAGAGTAGTCAGATGCTTGGGAAAAAAATTATAACACATGAATTCTACTCAAGTGCGAAAACAGTCCTTCTCAGGACTAGTCTGATGACGGAAGCAGAGTCCGCTTCCGAAACGTCGCGCTCAAAAAGCAAAAACTGTGGAAATAGGCCGATCAATTCAACTAATATGAAACTACAGTTACAAAACACATAAAACAGAAAAAGCTGGTTTAGTCACGATGGTGTTTTGAACACACATAATATGCATTATTGGAGCGATGAAAACCCTCATCAAACCGTAATATGGAACCACCAGTATATGTTTTTTATTACCGTATGTGACCAGGCGATTGAGAGGCCAATTTTTTTTGGAAAATGAACTTAACACAGTCTCATTAAATATTAGAATAATGTGCATGATACTGCGCCAACTCACTTTTCTCAAAGGGCAAGAGCAATTTTGCAAAGAAGATGTGGAAATATGTGGACTGCTAGCGGGGGACCTATGCCATGTCCGCCTCGTAGTCCCAATCTTAATCCCATCGATTTTTCATTTTGGGGGTTTGTGAACAATGAAGTACATACCGTAGAAATAGATAGTGAGGAGCAATTATGGAACAGAATTGTGGAGTCCGCTAACAGATTTCGTAATAATCCGAACATATTTCAAAGATGCCGTCAATCATTAACACGAAGATTGGAAATGTGTATTCAACAACAAGATCACGAAACTGAACACCTGTAGAGGTAAATTTTTTTTAATATTTTTTAATTAAATATTTTTTCTTCAAACGTGCAATAATTGGGTCATAATTTGACTTAGTTGACTGTGGAAAAATGCTACTTCTCCGCCGGCGGCAGTTTTGCTTTTCCTTTCCACTCACGCAGGGAAAAGTGTTGCCATGGAAAAGTTAAAATAATAACACACGACAACAATAAGCAATATAAATTTAAACGTCATTTATATTTGTCAAACTAATATTAAACGTGCAATTTGTCAATGTTGCATTTTGAAAATTAAAACCATGCAATACTGCAGAAGCCTGTGCAGACGAAGTTAAATTTTCTGTAATCCAATGAGATGTTAATGGTTCCATAACATTTGTCTTGCTGACACTAGGTGTTATAACTTCATTCTTGCATTCATTACTTGCATTCTCATGTTTATTTCGTAGTGACTCCTCTATATATCCTTCCGCTACACTACTTGACTTCCAACCACCGTGCCGCTTTAGCCATTCAATATTACCTCCTCCATCAACTAATAGTGTAGCAGAAGTACATCTTAAACAATGGCCTGTGTATTCCATTGAATTAATTAATTTTAAAAAACTTGCAACCTTTCTAGGAACACTGCGAATACTATGTATTCCCATTACACTTCTGTAGCATTTTCTATTTTTTAAGTTTCAAACTGCTCCTTCGAAAAATTCTTGATTTTTTTGCCGAGTATCCCTCGTTTGCTTTTTTCAAGAACGCCCGTAACTTTGAATATTTATTTATATCCATTTCATGTTTAATTATTAGTTGCGATTTGATCATGGAATATCGTGACCACATGGTCGATAATTTACATTTTTTCTCTGGCCGGTCACAACTGACAGCAACACTAAACAATTTATATCTGTCAAAACGTTTGAAACTACTCGCATGTATTAATCGTGGCAACTCAAATATTTATTGTATGCATGTATTAAACCGAGAGCTGAGTATCAAAAACACAAAAAACATGGCAGCTTTATAATATACATTTTAAAACGTTTGAACAAAAAATATCATCTTTCATTTGGAGAAGAAGTGACTTTTCATGGCTTGCCTTGTATTACCCGCCTCACTACTTTCGGTGGGTAAACTAAGACGCGCCACTAAAAGTCATACTGCTCCTCCGTATAAAATAATATACTATTATTAAAGTCTTTTCAAGTTATAGAAAAAAAAGTTTTAACATCCAGTAACTTGAAAACAAAAAGCGATCGGACATTAGTGTATACGGACTTTTTTTATTATTTTTTTGGTCTTTCATCGCGTGGTGCTATGCATTGTAGTGTGTTCTATATCACCCTGTATATGTTTTATAAATCCTATTATTATTATATATATATATATATATATATATATTTTGTATTAAAGCGCGTCGACATCTGGGTCATTAGCGCTATATGTTGCTTTATTATACGTACTCTATAGTTTGTTAAATAGTTTTGTTTCTTTGAGAAACTTGATTACATTTGGTATTGTGTTAGAGTCATTTTGAAGAATGTCTTGCAGGTTTCTTCCTAAGTTGTATTTGTGTCGCTGCGTTTGGTATACTGGGCATTGAATCAGAATATGTTCAACTGTTAGGGTTGTATCACATGTTTCGCATTTCGGTCGTTCGTTCCCAGTTAAATAATGAGAGGATGTGAGAGCGGTGTGCCCTATACGTAGTCTAGTGAACTTTACTTGTTCTTCCCTAGGAAGATTGTTCGGGCTTCTACCTCTGTTTATTAGTGGTTGTACGCGCTTGAGAGAAGTATCCCTCTGATTCCATTCATCTTGCCAAGCTTTGACTATTAGTTGCGACACCTGCATGGTAACATCCTCAGTGTTGCATAATTCTACTTCTGCTGCCTTGTTGGCTGCTTCGCAGGCTGCTGATTCAGCTAGTCGCAGGTTAACATCTTCTTTGTCGTTAGTTATTAGCAGAACTCTAATTTCCTTAGTAGGATTAAGCAGGTCTTGTAATAGGCAAAGTATGCGCTGTGTCATAGGGTTTGTCGTGAATGTGTTCATTACACTATTTACCAAAGTCTTAGAGTTGGTTATAATATAGTAACACGGGGGAAACCGGTTCATGGAGCAGTATAATAGAGCTTGGTAAAAAGAGTATAGCTCCGCCATAAATATAGAGCTCGATTTTGGTAATGACCAACTGTGTGGCGTGCTATCTATAACAATTGCGCTGCCTGTACCTAATTCAGTTTTAGTGCCTTTCGTGTAAATGGTGCAGCTTTTCATTAAAGTATTTGAGGTATCTGTATTAATAGCGTTGTTAATTTTTAGTAGAATAGGTAGGCGCATATTCCAAGGCGCTACCTCTCCGGTTTCGAATTGCAATATTTCCGGTAGCTTGAGTTGGTACTTGTTTAGTAGTTCTTGCCCACGGATTCGCATCGGTCGGGTTACAGAGGGGTTGCTTTCATACGAACGTGTTCTATAAAATGCTATATTATAGACGGGATGTTGTGCTCGTGCTTTCATTCTTACTATATAATTTAATAGTAACTTTTCTCTCCTTTTGCAAATAGACGGAACTCCGGATTCCACATGTAAGCTCTCGATTGGGCTAGTGTGAAAAGCCCCGGTGCAGTATCTTAATCCGAGGTGGTGGATAACGTCGATTTTGTTTAAAAGGCCTTTCCTTGCAGATGCATACACTATGCATCCATAGTCGATTCGGGAGAGTACTAAAGATTTGTATACTTTTATCAGTACATCTCTGTCGGCTCCCCATTTTGTGCCAGCTAAACAGCGTAGTAGATTTAATAAGCGGCGACATTTAGTGCGAGCTCGTCAATGTGAGATCGCCATCTCAGATCGGAATCAAAAGTAAGTCCTAAGAATTTGATTTTTGTAATGCATTTGATGACTGTTTGGTGCATATACAGTTTAGGGTCGGCGTGTGGACAAAAATGGACACAGTGAGTTTTTTCTTTTGAGAACTTAAATCCCGCTTGTTCTGCGTTCTTTAATACTATGTTAATGCCTCTTTGCAAGATTGAATTGGTTTGTGGTGTAACGTTTGATTTGGCATGTATGCAGAGGTCGTCAACATAAACACATCTCTCTACCTCTTCAGGTAGGTTTGATGTGATATCATTTATTGCAATTGCAAACAATGTCACGCTTAGCGTAGATCCCTGAGGTACCCCGTTTCCTAGTCTTCGTAGACCAGATAACGTGTTAGCGACTCTTACACGGAATTTTCGCTCAGAGAGAAGTGATTGAATAAATATCGGCAGGTTGCCACGTCAGGTCATATCAAAAGCCTTATGTAGGTCAAAAAATACAGCTACAATGTGGCCTCTTTCCTTAAAACAGTCCTGTATGCTGTTCTCCAGTTGTACCAAACAGTCTACGGTGGATCTTCCCCTGCGGAAGCCGTATTGGCTTGGATTAAGCAGATTTTGGCTTTCCAGGACGTAGACTAACCTGTAGTTCACCATTCTTTCGAGAACTTTACTTAAGCAACACGTTAGACTAATAGGTCTGTAGCTATTAGGATTAGCCGGGTCTTTGTTTTCTTTTAGAATCGGAACTATTATAGCTTCTGTCCAGGCTTGTGGGTAATATCCGGTAATATCAAATTATATATATTTAGAAGGTATCTCTTGAGTGTTAAATTGAGATGCTTTAGAAATTCGTAATTTATGTTATCTATGCCTGCTGCTGATGATCTTAAGCCTTTTAGTGCAAGGTTTAGCTCATTCATAGAGAATGGTGCATTATAGCTGAGGGACGTATCAGTTGAAAAGTCCAGTTTCGATTCTCTCTGTTTTTTGCTTGATAAGAATGTTTCTTCGTAGTTCTGAAAACTACTGGCAGCTTGGAACTGATCTGCTAAGGTTTCTGCCAGGTTAAAAGGTGAAGTAACTGATCTATTGTCGACTAGTAGTTGTTTGATGGCCGTAAATTGCCCTGACCCGATTACGGCTTTAATTTTTTTCCATACTTCAGAACCTTTTGTAATACAAGATGATGCGTCGTGATTTAGCTCGCTGTCGTTTAAACTTGATAAGATTGGTATTATATATATATATATATATATATATATATATATATATATATATATATATATATATATAATATATATATATATATATATATATATATATATATAACATCATATATATATATATATATATATATATATATATATATATATATATATATATATATTATTTTAAAGTGATTAAAGTACAACGGTTGCTATTTCCATAAACCAAATTTTGTTCTGGAAAGCAGCGTCATCTATACATGCACATATTGAAATCAAATTTCACGGGGAGGAAGAAGTCACGTTTCTAAAATAGCTGATATAACTGTAGCATTTAAATTCACTAATATTTATCATGCCAATTATTAGAACACCCATTTCTCAAATTTTGAATTCTAAAATTATTCAATGTTTTAATAAATTTTATAGATAATCAGCGCTGCACTAAAGCTGTTTAGCTTATTTTAAATTCATCTAATTATTATATTGGCCCCAATTATACTAGAACTTCATTATTGTTACAATGGAATCACTATTATTAGTATTTTTTTGGAATCGCTTGACACGTCGATTTTATGTACCATGTTCTGAAATGCTAAAGTATCGAATACATCATTATAGATCAAATCCAACTTCATTTGTTTCAAATGAAGAACACCTATTTTTAACAGACAAAATGAACACTAAAATATGTTTATTTCCATTTTTGAGTAACACACTGTATACAGTGACATGTAGAAGATAAATGTAATTATTTTATGGAACAAGTATAGAAACTCTAACATATTTCTGTATCTACATTCTAAACTTAACATTTCAAAAATGCACAAAAATTAGAAATACGATAGAACTATTAATTCAAGAAACATATCAGTAATTATACCCATATGATATATCAACTGTTAAAATGACAAATTTATTTATTAAGTATTAAAGTGTGTTATTTCTATTGTAATATTTTCGAAATGTTAATTTAGATATAGTTCATAAATATGTTCTAATTGTTCATAATATAAAAAGTCAGTATTATACTGAGGTTCCAAAAATAATGATACAATAATTTATTCGCATGGACCTGTATACAGGTTCTCAAAAGGAAAATGGTACATCAAAACTTTTAAAATTTAACGACTCAAAATGAAATAAAAATAGGTTTATTTGTAAGTTGTATCATAATTATTTTGCACCTGTTATATCTGAACTTAGCATCAAACGCTACAAAAATTATCAGTTCCGTAGCGTATATCTCATAAACAATACCCTTAATTATTTTAATTGAATTTTATGTTGTACTGGTTGTATAAACAATGAATAACTATCAGTATAAGTGGTGTCGACATGTACTGCATATTATTCAAAGTGATATCTGAAAAGAAACTTAAAAAGATTTTGTTCAATAATTAATAAACAAGCATAATTTCAACTAATTAACTATATGTTTAATTACTAATCTTCACAATGAAGTAACAAAATGCTTAATTGGAAAAGCCGTTTAGCTATTTCAGTCATCTCTGCAGAATAGTTCAGCTATATCTCTAAATTATTAGCTTTAGAATTTGTACTTGCACTGGGAAATGATGTACTCAGAATCATGCTATGGGTATATGATTGAAGGAACTGTCATTTTAAATTTGTAATACAATTAGAGAAATTAGCTTAATTAGAACAAATATTAGCATCTGTCGCAATTTAACTGCATTTCAAATAGTCACTTACGTTTGTTAAATTATTATTGCTGTTATTAAATTTGTCTATTATTAGATAAAAATATGTGTTTACTATTATCAAAGATCTAAATTTTAAGTGATAAGCCTTTAAAACATTGTTCTATATTCATTATCAACGATCGATGGATAAACTGCCAAGACCCGAGCGATTTAATACTAATCCGCAAAGTGCAAGTGCAACCCAAGAATGGATACACTGGCGAACTACTTTCGAAAACTTCTTAGAAAACATAACGTCTGCAATGAATGAAAATCAGAAGCTAAAACTACCAACTAATTATGTAAGCCATTCTACATTTAAACACATTGCCGACTGCTGTACTTACAAACAAGCTATGGGTACTTTAGAAGGAACTTATGTTAAAGAGAAACATATCCAAGAAACCAGCTTATCAGTAGGAAGCAAAATATAAGTGAAACAATTGACCAATATGTCCAAGCACTTCGTTTGTTAAACAAAGACTGTAAGTTCAAGATTGCTACTGCTGAGTAAAACAAAGAAGACTATATCCAAGATGCTTTTATAAGTGGTTTAAACATGTCCTATATTCGTCAACGATCGTTGGAAAATACTACTTTAAAGTTAACAAAGGCGATTTGTCTTGCGCAATGTCTATAACCTGGTCAACTGCTGAATACTATGTTCAAACTAGTAATATTGTTCGGTCTATGAATACCAAGTCACAAGAACCTGAAACATCTGAAGCCGAAGTGTTGTGCGCATTAGATTATACCCAACTAAAAAGGCGTCTGCCAGAAGTGTACAAATGATAGAGGACATTGCACAAAAAGATGTTATGCTTGAAGTAACTGATCATTGTCAAAGCGCAGACGAAGGAAACCTCAAATGTTCACAATAACGCATCTGAAATTTGACGCTTCGGGCGTGTTGAATGTCCACCTCCAGTATTTGGAAGATTACATACACCAAATAATTAACCTGGGGAGAATGTTATGTATTGTTGGTGTTATTATTTATTCATTATTGTTAATTACCGTAGTAATCTGGCTTTACCGTATTGTCAAAGTCATAATTTTATGAAAGCCTTTGTAGTTTATAATAAACGATGATCAAAATGTCTCCCATTTTGCTCTATACATTATCTTGCCCAATTATTGAAACAGAGAATATACTAAGACTGCCTGCGAACCGATACATGCGAAATCCTTTGGCATACTTTGCATGTTAGGCTACTGCCTCTACCAGAATTTTCATAATAAATGTACCGGGTGGTCAAAGGACCGACGTAAGCGGCTGTATCTCAGGACCTGTCAATCTGACAACATTTATTATTTATATATTATAATTTATTATAAGTGTGGTCATGAGAAAATGCTGGAAATTATTTTCACCGCTAGGGGGCGCAATTAAATATGAAAATTTTAAATTTCTACCAAAATACCTATATAAAGATATACCTTTGCTTACATCGTAAGAAAGTCTAGGCAATTCTACATAATTTTGGGGAAGCTATTGAAAATGTAATCATTAAAATTGCTGTAAATTCTAAATCAATTATTCAATTTTAGTAAAATAAAGCTTGTTTGGAAGACAAATGTAGGTATTTTAAATTGCCGTTCCCATTGTTACACAATAGATCCTAATAAAAGTGCTAAAGGATGCAATTTGTTATATCAGTTTTTTTCGTATTACTCCGAAAACTTAAATCACACGGTATATTTTTGGCGTCGTATTTGAAAAGTAGATTAAATTTGCATTTTTTACGTAAAAACGGCAAGTTGACATCTTTGGTCGTATTAAAGAGGAATAAAGAATTTTGTTGTTTTAATTGACAAAGTTTGGTTCTACTGAGTCCAATTGGATAAATATTGGTCTCATATTAAAGAAACAGTTTTACTAATCGAATTAAAGATCATCAGTGATTTTTAATGTGTATCACCGTCGCTAGGGGGCGTTAAGAATAGAAAAATAAGGTTTTTACGCCTTTTCTTTAGTTTTAATTGCAACGATTATTATATCAAAATCAAAAAGTAAATTAAGTTTGCTATAAAAATGATACAAGATTTATTTTAATATTGTTGTTAGTTTTAGAGTTATAGCGAAATTAAAGTTTAATTTTAACGTGGCTCGCCCTGTAATGTTCAAATAAAATAAAAAATCCGATTTAAACCCAAAAATATTAGGTATTTAACGCCTGGATAAATGTTCAAACTGCGTTCCGTCACATTCCAAACAGTCTTCCAATCTTGTCAGGGTGTATAAAACTGATGCTTCGATTTCCGAAGCTGGTAGTTGACGAATTGCATCTCGGATTCTATTTTCCTTCTCAAATCTTATTCAAATCGACCGCAATCATATCAACGGCTTCATCACTTGTGAAAAGCATTTTAAAAACCAAATTGACAAGAATTAAACTACGTCTAATAAAAATTTGACGTTTCTATACAATGTTATTTAAACCTTTGTTTATTGTTCCCGCGGCCCACTACTAAACACTGATTAGACATTCTCGGACAAAGCGCTAGATGGCGGTATTTATCAATTGAAGTAGTGATTAATTGAATGCGTTTAATTTAAAAAAAAACATGTAAAATGTAATATCGTCTACCTACTATATATATATATATATATATATATATATATATATATATATATATATATATATATATATAATAAAATTAATTTAAGAAAGGTAAAAAGTTTAAGGTAAAAGATCAATAAGCGCAAATAGAAGTAGCAGTTTTATACACCCGAACAAGATTGGAAGACTGCTTGGAAAGTGACGGAAGGCAGTTTGAACATTTATTGAGGCATTAAATATTTTTGGGTTCAAAATCGGATTTTTTATTTTTTTTAACTTTACAGAGTGAGCCACGCAGCCACGTTGAAATTAAACTTAAATTGCGCTATAACTCTAGAACTAACAACAATATTAAAATAAATGTATCATTTTTATGGCAAATTTAATTTACTTTTTGATCTTAATAAAATAATCGTTACAATTAAAACTTTAAAGAAAAAGCGTAAAAATCTTATTTTTGTATTCTTAACGCCTCCTAGCAACGGTGATAGGCATTAAAACTCACTGTTGGTCCTTAATTCCATTAACAACAACTAACTCTTTAATATGAGACCAACAATTGTCCAATTCGGCCCGGCAAAACCAAACTTCGTCAATTAAATGTAAATCTTCATTTAGCTACAATTTTAAAACGGGCAAGATATCAACTTTTTTATGTCTTCCTTGCAAATTTAATCTACTTTTCGAATACGATATCAAAAACATACCGTGTGATTTAAATTTTTGGAGTAAAATGAAAAAAAAACTGATATAAAAAATTGCGCCTCTAGGACTTTTATTACGAACTATTCTGTAACAATGGGAACGGCAATTTAAAATACCTACAATTGTCTTCCAAACAAGCTTTATTTTACTAAAATTGAATAAGTGGTTTAGATTTTACAGCAATTTGAATGATTACACTTTCAATAGCTCCCCCACTCTTATTATGGTCAGTACGCCAATGAACCTTAAACCAAAATTGTGTAGAATTGTCTAGACTTTCTAACGATGTAAGCAAATGTATATCTTTATATAGGAGTTTTGAGAGAAATTTCTAATTTTATTATTTAATTTGTATTTGCGCCGTCTACCGGTGAAATACGGAACTTCAAAATAATTTCCAGCATTTTCTCATGGCCACATTCATAATAAAAAATGTTCCCATTGTTGTCAGATTGACAGGTCTTGAGAAACGGCCGCTTACCTCGTTTATTTATCCACCCGGTACAGTAAAAGTGACATAGCCTATCTACTAAACTGCACCAACAATTTTTATGCAGAAATGATTTTTCATAACATTTGTTAAAAAATTAAATATATTTTCACAAATAAAATATTGTTATAAAGCCTATTCAAAAATAACTCAAAACTTAAAAAGGTGCAGGATGTCAATAACAAAATCAGTGATAAATTTTACTCTGAAGTTTTGGAGCACACTGTATAGTCAAGTATATTGTTTAAGTGTAGATTCTTTAGTATCGTACACCGTTTAGTTAATTTTTTTGAATGTAGTTTAGGCTCCATGAGCTGCGGAGGAATAATTGACCCACCTTGTATATTAATTGAATATATAATTCAAAGAGTATGACACTACAAAAAGTTGGGTGACATTACCATGAAATAATTTGAAATTGCTTTAATTATAAAAAAGTGCAATAAATATTCTGATAAAGAATGAAAAATTACGATAAAATACGTGAATTACTAAAAAGTTTATAAAAAAGCTCCTGCGTGTACGGCACTTTCACAGTCTCATATCACCGGCTTGATTGAATATAGTTTATTTTATGGTGTACAAATTACTTTTGTATCCTGCTACATAACCACAAAGTAAATCGAATTAGCAAAAATGCACTAAACATATAACAAAGAGTGCATCTTTGCAACACATTTAATAACATATCTCATAAGTAGGCCGTAAAATTGAAAATCGTAATTCTTTACAAAAATAAAAAAGAATGTAGCACAAAATGGGATAAATATCTTTTGAAGTAACATTATAATAATGAATTATATACCAAGGGACTAAAGTACCACTTTGAATCCCGTGAATGAAGGTTGTTGCCTAAGCGTCAGCCACAATCACTCAAGGGAGTGAAAGGTACTATAGTCCTGTGGTATATATGCTATTTTTTGCATCGCAGCGCGTAAAATTTAGAAATGTACAGTATATTATAGAAATCAAAAAGTCAGATCTAAATCTATTTCTATTTTTATATAAGAGATGGCGTTGCGATTTCATAACAGGTAGTGTTCCTGTATTGACAGTGTTTTGCAATTGCTTTTCTATAAATATGGGGGAAACGTAAATTTAGACACATCCCACCATTGAACATAACCTATTTATATTACTTATGAATAGCTTGTTTGTTACGCAAAGTCGCAAAATAAGATGACTGGCTGTTCCATTACTCGATGTAAAAATTGATTGAATGTTTGAATGATATATTTAACGATATTTGTCTGTAAATAGGCGCATTTCGATAAAAATCAGTTCGTGTGTAATAAACAAGAAAGAAACTTCTCAAGGCAAATGCTGTTCCAACGATTCCAGTTTCAGATTTTCAAAGCCCTCCTTTAAACAGGAAAATGGAGGATTCCACAACAACTACAACTGAATAAACACAGGAACATGTTGATAATCATGTCGGTAAGTGTTATTTGACCACTCAATCTTAAAATATAGTAATAATTAATAATACAGATCGCGCTGACGCTACAGCATCAACAGAACATGAAGATTTCATTGATAATTTACAGTTTCAAGAATTAAAAAAAAATTAAATCTGACCAAAGACAAATTGTGAGGTTAGAAAATAAGCTAAAGAAAATATAAGAAGATAAAGGAAGGCCACTAGAAGATTTATATAAGACTATATTTCATACAGATCAGTTATCTTACATGAAAAATGGCAGTCATCGTGGTGTTGAATGGTCTGCTGTAACTGTCAGCAATGCGTTGAAACTATATATAGCATGTGGTGCAAAAGGGTACGAAGAACTTCGTAAATAGAATTTGCCATAGCCCAGCATTAGAACATTACAAAACCGTATTAAGTATTAACCCTCCTATTGTGTTCGGGTCAATATGACCCAATCGTGTTCTTCTGATGTGCATAATTCGTTAATTTATTTAAATATTTGGTTGCCACTGCATGCGTTTTATTTCATTACTCTAATAATGGTGTACCTAGATTGATATTAGAAAATTATAATTAGTTTTTTTTTAGTGAATTTGTTACACTCACTGTGTTTGGGTCTATATGACCCGGTGATTTGTGTGGTTCTAAATAATCAGGTAACTTCAAAAAGATGACAATATAGTATGGAATGAAAAGACACATCAATCGGGAAGGTTGTCAGCAACAAACATTATTTCATTGATTCCTGGGCCAAGTAGGTATGCTAGGTCGCGAATAATTGATATAAAATCCGCGTACTTATATTTCACAACCAAAATTGTAAACCTAATTTTGAAAATGTCAAATTTAGAAGGCAAAAGACTTTGTGGCGACACGTTTCAAGAACTAACATTAGTTGAACTAAAAGCATATTTTGGCCTACTGTTTGTAGCTGGAATGTATAAATCCCATCGAGAGGCAACAGCCAGTCTGTGGGATGAAAATGTAGGTCGTCCGATATTCAAAGCAACGATGTCCCTACAACGATTTCATGTAATCGCGCGAATAATTCGTTTTGACGATAAAAAACTCGACCACAACGACGCCAAACTGATAAATTAGCTCCCATAGGGAACTTGTGGGATGAATGGGTTGCAATTCTACCTAAGCTCTATAATGTTCACGAAGATGTAACAGTAGATGAGCAACTGGTACCTTTTAGAAGCCGTTGTCCTTTTAGACAATACAACGCGAATAAACCTGCTAAATACGGAGTCAAAATTTGGACTTCGTGCGATTCTGCAACTGCTTATGCATATAACATGCCAGTTTAGCTCGGGAAAAAAGAAGGTGAATCTGCAGAGTTGTGCTAGACCTTACTTATGGTCTAAAAGATCACAACCTAACGTGTGATAATTTTCTTATCTCGTACGATCTGGAGCAGATGCTATTGAAAAGAAAAATAACCATGCTCGACACTATTCGCAAAATAAGCCTGAATTTCCAGCCCCATTGGCCTGCAACACGAAAGAAGAAGAAGTTCTTTCGTCAAAATTTTACTTTACCAAGGAGACGTCGATAGTTTTCTATATTCCGAAACGAAATAAAAATGTTACACTCATGAGCAATATGCACCACGATAACGGAGTTGTAATCAAGATCATAAAAAGCCATTTATGATTTTAGATCACAACAAAACTAAAGACACGTTAGACAAGTTAATAACAACATACACATGCAGACGGAAAACTAAAAAATGGTCAATGACTATCTTTTACAATACCATGGACGTTTCAGCTTACAACGCGTATGTTCTGTGGTGCGAAGTAACTCCTTCCTGGAATCCTGGAAAACTTACAAAACCGCGACTATTTCTTGAAGAACTGAGTAATTCCTAAATCACTCCATTATTGAAAGAAAGAAAACGTCTCCCTCGTAGTATTCCTGCTGCTGAAATGGTTATAAAGTCACGTTCTTCAACCATTAATGCCGAAGTAAGGGAACAATTAACCGCAACCAAGCGTAAAAGATGTAATTTTTGTCGCTCTTCAAATGACAATAAAACTAATATGGTGTTGTAATTACTCAAAATACCTCTGTAAAGCTCATGTATATTACAACTGTCAAGACTGTAACAAATACATGTATATACCTTACTACTACGTTTTTCAGATGTTCTTTACATAACATTTATAATAACATGTAATAAAAATAAAATAACGTAATCAAAAGTTATAAATAATAAATACTACATCTTACTTCTTATTATTATTTACTGCTATATCAATTTAATGACAATAAAACGACAACTATAGACTCCCGGGTCATAATGACCCGAACACAATAAGTGAAACCAAAATGTTAACAATAGGACGGTTAAAAATTTCAAGTTTGAACCAGGTTTGTCACAAGAGGTTTTTAACTTGATAGCAATAAAAGCAGCTATATACTGTGATTGGTTTCTACAATTGCGTAATAATAATTATGTTTTCAGGCATCTGTATTTGATGGCGCAGAAAAGCATGCAGCACTTTTAGTAGACGAAATGGCAATACAACCAAAGTATCAATACGACAATAATACACGAAAGGTCATGGGGGAACCTGCCGTGTCACTTTCAGGAAATGCTTCAACTTCAACAGAACTAGCAACACATGCTTTAGTCTTTATGTTGGCGAGGCTTGCCTCTCGATGGAAGCAAATCGTTAGTTAACAGGAAATTCCTATAATGCCCAGGAGGCATGGCAGAAAATAATAAACATAATAAATAACAGCTTCAAATGAAGTTGGACTGATGGTGAATACATTAATGTCAGACGTGGGACCACAAAACAGGGCATTGTGGCCTCTATTGAACATAGGAGCCCATAGATATGGAATAATAAACAATTCTTCCAAGCATCCAGTAAATTTGGAAGCCAAATTATATATAATGCCAGACCCCATTCATATTTACAAAAATGTTGTTGCATCTTTATTGAAGCGGGAGGTATTTCTATTGGATGAAGCTATTGTCGAGAAGTACAAGTTGGCTTCAAGTAGCATTAATTTAAAGGCCATCAAGGATGTATATAATTTATAAAAGGACAGAGAGTTGAAAATGGCCCACAGATTGAAGGCAAATGCACTTGACGCCTCATATTTTGATAAGATGAATGTGAATATTGCATTTTCGCTACTGCACCACGACGTTGCTGTCGCTATTAAATATATTTTGAAAAAAATTCTGAATCCTACTTAAGATACTACTGAATGGTTTATAGAGAACTTTATTGAATGGTTTAGTATCATGACTGCCAGAACTTCAAAACTAGGTTTATCGTTAAAAAATAAGGATGTACATGAAGAGACTTTAACATTTTTACATAATTTTATTGACGTTGTAAGGGGAATAAAAACTGGTGATGCAAAATGGCGACCATTGATTGCGACTATGATATGCTAGACAGTGTGGACTCCTACATGACAGAAATCAAGCCTGAAGACTTAAATGAAGGCAATGAACACTGCCTTTATTATCTTCTAGGTAGATGCCTATGTAAATGCAAAGCCGGGCCTGTACCATATGTATTACACCCGTGCTGGAGTAATCACCAGAGTATAGATATATCTCTATTAACCAAACTGAAATGTTACAAAGAATATTTATTAACATATCCGACCTGACATGGGGAGTACATCAGGAAAGCTGAACTGTTTTTTAAGAAGATGAAATTGTTGATGCTAGACAATACCTTTACAGATGTGGGCACAATTTTTGAATGAAAACAAATTTCTGTGTGATTATAATTGCCATGATATTGTATCAAAACTCGTAAATCATTTAAAAGTATTACAATGCGCGTACTTGTTGAAGGTTTAAAATAAATTCCAAATAAACGTTTCTTCATTTTTCTCTACTCATAAAGAAATGTGTAAAAAAGTGTGTGCAATTTACCAGCCCATTACTGAAAATGTAAGACTTGATTGCTCAAATTGAATTTGGCGCGTCTAGAATAAAAATGGCGGAGTTTGCGGAACTCTGTCAATATAGGAACACTAATAAAAGGGGACAACATTTTTAACAAAAAATTTGAACAAATTTGTAAACGATAGTTGTCTCTGAATAACAAAGACAAGTATTAGTAGAAATATGAAATATCATATTTTGTTGTCTTGACTGAAAAGCGATTCGCAAAAAAATCCTTATACACTGCGACTAAAACCCCTAAAAAATCTTTAAGTTTAAGTCGTTGGTAGTAATACTTTGAAGTTCGAAAACTCAACTAAACGCTGTGACTTCCCCAAAAAAAGCCTCTAAATTCGTAAATAAATCTCGCTATTTCGAATAGACATTTTTTTTTTGTGAAATCAAGAGTAAGTAAAATTTTTATCTTTAATTATTTGCATGCAATACTTTTAGTTACCATTTCTACCCAATGTTAATCCCAAACGCACACTATAGATAAAGGGTCTAAATTTATTTATCGTTTAGTGACATGTTAAACCCTATTTAATATGCATGCATGGGTGGATGATAAGACACCTTTAACACATATCCAATGGGTGCATAAACAAATAATCTCGTTTATTTATTAATATTAATACTGAAGACGGTGTTGAAACCAACCTCTAGCAATTGATGAAATATTTTCGGTAATTATAAGTTAACCTTCTTATCCTAGCGTAACATAAAAGCGTTGAATGAATACTCAAGGATAAAAGTAACGCATTTTTAGTAGGGTTCATTATGCAATTACGATGTTGTTATACTAGTTGTCAATAGATGGCGATAGTATGTCACTTGTCATTATATTTGCACGTGTTTCTTTCAAGAAAAGTCATTGTGAGCGATTTAGACGATACTAGTGGTTATTTTGTAAAACGTCGTCTCGCGATTTCTGGAAAAAATGGACATTTTTGTAAGTAAGATTCAGAATATTTGTAAAAGGTTGTTACAAAAGTGTTTTTTGTATACTGATATGTGTTTAGCATTTTAGGTTATGTTTAATGCAAAGTTTTTAATGTACAATATGATAGAAGATATTTGAGCGTTACGTATAAGTAACGCTAGGACAAATGTATTTAAAATGTAGTCTAACATTAGAAGGGGTTATAGAAGCTTATGAAAATGAAGATGAAGAAGTTGACGGTATTTTTACTGAACCGCCGGAAGTAAATATACTTACGGACCAGGAATCAGAAAACTAAGATGAAGTTGCAGATTTAGATCATTTTCCTGGTCGTCAATTTCGTGCTCAAGCTGAAGTAAGACGTATAACTAGTGTTAGGGAAGACACAGAAATAGAAACGGAACATGAGAACACGAAAGTTGAAAAGCGAAAAATAACAACTTCATTTCTCCTCAGAGAAATTTTCCTCTGCAAAATTTTTCGGAATTTGAAAACATGAGTCCCATAGAGATCTTCAAACTATTTTGGGATGATGAACTTTAACAACATATACAAAATGAAACAAAAAAATATGCACTGTCCAAAAATTGTGATGATTCCTTATATAAGTAAAGAAGAATAAAATGTTTTATGGGTATAATGATCTTGAGTGGGTATGACTGTAAGCCCGGTAAAAGATATTATTGGGACTCGCAGGCAGATTTGAGAAACGCTCTGGTTAAAAATTGCATAAAGAACAGATTCGTACAAATTATGAAATTTATAAATTTAGTTGACAATTATGAGATCGATCAAAATGATAAAGCCTAGAATACTCGTCCTCTCATGAACCACTTACAAACAAAGTTTTTACAATATTTTGTGGTTAGGTACTTTCGGCGACTTACATGTAAACAATTTATACGCGGTAAGCCAATCCGCTTCTGTTTTAAAATGTGGTGCCAAAAGTGGCTACCTTATTATACTACTATAACCTTTATTTGCTTATTTACAAATATTGCAAAGATATTGTGTACATTATTTACAATAAATTGTCTATTTGTTAACTCTCCTTTCCTTATACTCCACCTACACCTTCCTTCCTCTTTCCTCCTCACCCCCTTAACTGTCTTCTTCTTTTCCATATTTCTTCCATCCAATCCGCCCCCTTCCTTTTTCCTCCAGTACCTCCTCTGCCGTCTTATCCTCTTCCTTCAACTCCCTGCATTCTTTCAACATATGATTTATCGTTTCCATCTCTTCCCCACACAACCTACATTTTCTGTCTTCGTCCCTTTTACAATACTTGTTCCCCCTTTCTTCGTTTCCACATCTAAATCTCGCTATCATTTTCTTTCTGTCCTTCCTCCCTTCCCGGTTCAGATATCTCGGTATCCCTTCGCCTTTAATATTCTTATAGTTAATATTATATTTTCCTTCTTTCACCTTTGTGCATCCTTCCTGCTTTTGGACATCCTTGTCCCTTCTAATTATGTCCTCTCTCGCTCACTCTTCTTAGTCTCTCCACTTCTTGTTTTGCATACCCACTTCTTTTATAGTATTCTTCTCTGGATTCCTCTACATATTTTATTCTTGCGTCTTTTATTTCTTTCCAGCATTCTTGTAGAATCTTGCACCCCGATCTTCTACTTATTTCCTCCTCATACCTTAATGCTCTCTTTTCTGCTTCCACCCTTATTTTTTCTACTTGCACCTCCTCTATAATAATGTATCCCGGTGTTTCTTTTTCTACTCCCAGTACTCACTTCCAGTATTTCTCTTGCAATCCTTATATCTCTACACTCGTTCCACGCCCACACTTCCGTATATTCTTCTGTATATTCTCCCTCTCCAGTATATTCCTGAAATATCTCTCCCATTCGTTTATTTGTATTCCCGTTTGTATCAATCTTCTCCTCCGTTCTTTCTTGAAAAATTTCCATACGTCCTCTTCACTTTTTATATTATTGATCTGCTCTTCCTTTTTCTTAGTTTTCTTCCTTTTTGCTATCGCATGTTTCCTTGTATTTCTTTACTGCCATTGCTTCCACCCCGTTTTCTCGTCCTTCCATTTTTTAAACTTCACTTTCTCCATTGCTTCCTCCACGCTCTCTTTCACTTCTTCCACACTTTCTTGTACTCCTTCCCCTTCCCATATTGTCTTTCCCATTTTCTCTTTGTACCTCTTTATACTCTCTTCTATCCATACCTTCTTGGTTGTGAATTCCTCCACTTTTCCCATCTCCAATTCCACGCGCTAATGTTCCGATTCGATCCTTTCCCCTACCCTAAATGTTTTCACCTTTTCCTCCGCCTCTGCATTCGTTATTATGTAGTCTATTATTGAGTCTCCACTCACTGCTATGTGCGTATACTCTCTTCTCTATTCCCATTCATTATTTCCCACCCCCTTTCATTACACACCTCTAGCACTTCTTTTCCTTCCCTATTTAACACTTTATCGTTTGTCTGTGTTTTTCCCGTCCCTCTTTTCTCTTATTAATTTTGGCCATTTAACAAAATTCACGTTAAGGGCTGTGAAAAGCAACAGTTTTTAAGCTTTCTTAACAAACCAATAGTAAACCTGGAGGAAACTGCTTGCCCATCGATTAAACAGTTGAAAAAGGAAGCAAAAGCATATAGCTGTTTAAACCATAATATCACTGAGCCTATGTGTGCACTGAAAAACGCTTTACTACTGCAAGACTGGACGCAGCCACAAGAAGAACGTGTTTCGGCTTGTATGTGCTTCTAATCAACTACCGAGACACGCACCTAGGCCGTGTGCAATTATGGTAAACACGGATCCTGCAAACAAACCAGGTCAGCATTGGACCGCTATCTACATTGACGAGAATGGTAATGGGGAATATTTTGATTCCGTTGGACGAGCACCGAAAGGATATCATTTACGTTTCCTAGAGAAGAATTCCAGCTGGTTCCATTACAATAAAACAATACTGCAAGACTACCATTCGGATCTGTGCGGACTTTATACGTTAATGTTTCTATATTTTAAATTACATAATTTACCTATGTTTGATTTTGTAAAAAACTATTTTAGTACATGTTTAATTGTAAATGACGAGATAATCAAATTATTGTTTAACGCCCGTTACCCAACCATTTTATTCTGATACATAAAGATATTTTTTAGTACCTTACTTTTTTAAATTAAGAATTGCGTAATACCTACTGTTTTTTTTTCTTTTTAATTCAGCATGTGTGTTTTTAAAAATCGTGTTATAAAATTTATGATTTAGTGTTTTTTAAAAGAAATTATGTTAACAATTCGATATTGGTAATAAATTTTTTAGATTATTAAATTTAACAGGATTACATAATTACACGGTAATTAGCTAAAAGTAAACATGAACAGTGGTTTCTTACTACATATTGTTGTGGAATTTAAAACACGTAATTATTACATTCCAACTTTTAATGTGGTTTTTTATAAAAACAATTTTGCGTGTCCATATGTACAATATGAATATTTTCACATCGCCATAACCGTGAATAAGTAAAAACGTGGAAAGTTTGATTAGATGAGCCACACAAAGCAGTAACTATCACTCGTAAACCAATTCTCCAAAAACGTTCTTTAAGTACAGAGCTAGTAAGTGTGCTTTTAACCTTTTATTTATTTACTTGTACAGAGTTTTAATTACAATTATAAAACGCATCTAATTTATTTTTTATATTTATATTTATAATTTATATTTTAAAAAAATATTAAGGCGTACAACATTTTAACGGTCGGATGGATATGAAACATATTTCGATGAAATCAGTGCAGGTAAACTATGTTTTAATATTCGTTTATTTATTATGACATTTACAATAAAAAATAAGTGTTCTATAATTAAATTTTACTGTCATTCTAATTCCCCCACGCAAGATCAATCCTTAACACAACGGCTGTCTTACAAAAACCTCCTTATTAGAAATACAATGTATAAATAAATTTCTCGTATAGGTGAAAGATCATCCAATAGCATGTGACTATTTTAAAAACAATAATAATAATAATAATAATACCTTATTAGGGTAATTATGCATTTTCCAACATTGTATGCGTGTGCGTTTGCCTAACCTCCAGGGGTACTGCTCGTAATATAACCCAAAAGGACCTTGATTAGGGTTAAATATGACCATCAAAAATAACCCTAAGACCAACTCCAGGTCCAGCCCCGACCCCAAGACCAAACCCCCAAGACCAGCTCCTGGTCCAGCCCCCAGCGCCAAGACCAACCCCAACCCCTCACGTGAGCAAGTACAAATTACTATCAAAAAGGCTCTAATTAGGGTTGACCCTCGAAAAGAAACCATAGGGTAGAAAATACGCGTCCTATACGTGAGCTGTCAAAATAAGGGTGAAAAAACACGTCCTACACGTGAGAGAGTAAAAATAATTAGGGATGAAAAGGGTTGAAACCATAGGGGTGGAAAATACGGTCTCACACGTGGGGCTGTAAAAAACAAAAAGGCTTTAATTAGAGATAAAAATCCCAACAGGGGTTGAAAAAGGCCTCCGAAAAGAAACCATAGGGGTGGAAAAACGCGTCCCCCACGTCGGTATACAAAAAAGTGAAAGTGGGCGGGGCTCGTGGCGTAAAGAAAGTGGAGGGGGTGGTGCCCGACTTCTACTTACGTTACAATGACTCGTTAAAGAACTTTTGTACTTATTTGCATATAAGAAAGATGTACGAGACTTCCAATGCTAATTTGAAACGTTCATTGCCTTCCTTAACTACAGTAAAACTACAGTAATTGCCCCCAGTGGTTTGGTTAAGCGAAGATGCTACCAAAATTTTACCCAGACTGTATATTATATTATATTGATGATAATAAAACTGTTGATTGTCTTGCCAATAGTGGAAAACGCATTACCTGACAAAACTAAATATGAAATAAGTAATCGATTTAAATAATTTAATAATTAAAAAATGTATAAATAAATAATTAAATTGTAACGTTACCTATTAATAAAATCAGTCTTGTTAGTTTCACCTTTACTAGACAAATTTTTTATCTACCATTAGTCTTTTCTAATTATATTTAGCGGATAATTGCCCGGCGTTCAGCCTAACTGTATATGGAATGGATAATAGAGTTACATACGAACACATTGAGAATAGATTTAAAACTTTTGAAATTATGGCACAACAGCATGGTATTGTATTAAGCTTCTGGGTTACTGGTCAGATAGAGCTACGAGATACGATATTATTGAAAACTATAAAAAAAAATCACAATTATTGCAAAAACCAAATCAACATCAACGACAGTCGTTTCTTTGTAACGTCAATTTTGGAACCTTTTTTACACAGGACACTATTCACATTTTGACTAAACTTAAGACAAGGTTAACCAACCCCTCAATATTTCTACCTTTTGGTAATTATGTAATTCCTTGTTGATTTTCATTGGTGAACGTATGTATGTTTCATTTCTGCTCGATGCAATCTGCATGTTTTTTCTCTTTTCATAGTGATTGCATGGGTGACGCGAGCGATCGGCACAAAACTACTCGAGTTTTTGCATGCGGCGCACAAAGGAGATAGAAGGCTGCAGAACGGGAAAAGAAAGAAGAAATTCTCGCTAAAACCCCAAAACTCACTTCATTTGTTATTATGAAGAAACCCCTTGAAGAAGGAGATGTCATTAATGATGCAGTTATTGAATGGGACAAATATCGAAGTCGCGGAATCGGTGGTAGAAGTAGAACCAGAATCGATAATTGAAGAACATGTCATTCCCACATCAACGAAAATTGATGGTTTCGGCAATGATATTGGTCTCTGTCCAGATATACGCACGCACGACATGCTTGTTTTAAAGATTCCAGTAGTCTTCAGAACTCTGATGAACAAGTTTTTGAAGAATTTCAGAAGAAAACTGATTCTAGTTCCACTCGAAAATGCTCGAAACATTTGTTTCTCTGAAAAAATAAGAATAACGAGACCTTAAATCGTTTTTGGCTTCGTTTTTCTCAAATGAACGGAAAAATTTGTTAGGCTTGTAAGTTAATAGCAACTAAGACAATACAACTCAGTGGAGATGGATTTAATGACTTAAAACGTGCATCTGAACGTATTTCTGAACATGAAAATTCAAAAAATCACCTGGTAGATATCACGATTTTAGCAAAACTCGGTGTGACACAGGGACGCATCGTTCAGCGAAAGAAGAAGCAGAGCAATCGCACTATTGGCGAAAAGTTTTATTGAGATGCAATAAAATTTATTGCAAAACGAGGACTAACTTTCAGAGGTGATGACGAATTAATTGGTTCATCGAGAAATGGTAATTTTCTAGGTATTTTGAAATTGCTGGCAGAGTACGATCCATTTGTCTCAACTCATTTGAAAGATAAGGCAAATAAAGGAAATGGCCACGTCAATTATCTTTCATCTACAATCTACGATAAGTTGATTGCTTTGATGGGAGAAAGAACCCTCATTGAGATTCTAGCAAGAATCGAAATATTTTCCGAAGGAAATATTCCTTACTTTTACTTCCAAGTCTGGACACACTGGCGCTGCTATGGCAAACACGCTCATTGAATTCTTAAATACTCATAAAATTGATACTGGTAATTGCCGTGGTCAATCGAATGACAACGCGGCAAACATGAGTGGCAAGTACAATGGTATGCAAGCTCTAATTTTGGAGAAAAATCATTTGTCCGTGTTTGTTCCTTGTTGTGGTCATTCTTTGAACTTAGTTGGCAAAGCGGCAGCTAATTATTGTGCTGGCGCTGTCCACTTTTTGGATTTCGTCAAAAGTTTGTACGTATTTTTCACTGCGACTACCGAGCGATTTGCAATTTTGGTCAAGAAATTATCGGAGAATAATACAAAACTTTACGTTCCCAAAATACTGAGTGAAACTCGTTGGTCTTGTCGTACCGATGCAACAACAGCTATAGTGTATGGTTATTAGAAAATCAAAGAATCCTTGGAGACATATCTTATGACCAAGGTCAGAAAGGCGTCGTCAAAATCGAGGCCGACTTTTAAACAAGATGGTGTAAGTCTCCAAATCGCACTGTACGCTGAATTTTGGAACGACGTCCTAAAGTGATTCGATGCTACTAACAAGTTGTTGCAAGATCCAAAATTGGTTCTTTCTTCTGCAGTGGAAGCGCTGAAATCGCTCAGATCATTCGTCGTGTTTGACAAGTACGAAGAAGCAGCGCGGAAAATGTCAGGTACAGATGGATATATAGAAACACGTCCGAGATCGAGAAACGTTAGGCTCAATTCCTTAGAATATGCGAAGTTCTCTCATACCCAGTAGTCACCGAAAGAACAATTTCGAGTAGGAAGTTTTATTCCTGTGGTTGATCAGCTTTCGGCATCTCTGAGCAGTAGGATTCGAAGCTAAGACGTTGTCTGCGAGCGATTTGGCTTTTTAAATCATTTAGAGGATTTGAGTATATCCGAGCTACACAAGGCTGCCGATAACTTTATAACAGCGATCTGGATCAGCCTTGGGAATGAGTAGGGTCCAATTTGTAGCAATAATAGATGCTTTCAAGAAAGACTACAATGTCGACAGTGAATCAAAAGAAATGTTCTACAGGATTCTGATGGATAACAGGTTAGGCGCTGCATTTCCTAACGTTGAGATTACATTCAGAATGTACTTGGTATTGATGGTGGCTAATGGCAGCGGAGAAAGTTCATTTTCCAAAATGAAAATTAATACGATCCGATGACACGAAAACGTCTTGTACATTTGTCATTGCTCAGTATAGAGAGCAATTTACTTCGAGAAATGGACTTCGGAGAGATTATTAATGATTTTGCCTCTAAGAAAGCACGTAAAGTGTCATTCATTTAAATCTATCTACTAAACTATCAACTGCAATGATATTCAAAAAATGACAAAAAAAAAATGTATTCTAATAGTGAAAATTTGTTTTCAAAGTGTAAAAATAAAATTATCAATACGTATTTATTAATTGAAGGGGCCTCCACTTTTTTTTTGGGCCGGGCCCTGATACCCCTGCATCCGGCCTTGATTTTAATTCATTCAATTTGATTACTATCACGAGCCGCCACTGCAATTATTACAGTTGCCCATGAGATTATTGCCGTGATGGTAAAAGTGTTAGATAAGTATTATTCAATCACGCCAACTAAATCATGTTATGAGGTTAATCTATTAATTAGACATTGTTAACTTGGATCAATTGCCAAGCGGAAACAAGAATAAGAATATTTACCTCATTTAAAGCAAAAAAATGCGTAAAAAGTTTGCATTAATAAATTACAGGTATACATTTTTTTTTATCCAATACATAAATGGAGAAACATTCATTCATTATTTGCACTAATGAATAGAGAATACAGGAATGCGGTAATTAATAATTGATTAAAGACGCAAGTTCTGATGCCTACCATTTTTTATATAATTACGATTAATTCTGAATGTGTAAATTACAACAAAAATTATTGTATTGCATTTTGTTTCTGGATAATCGTGTTTTACATGCTGTCGAGACTAAAAAAAATTAATTTTGGATAACGACAACTTGACTCAATGGTAAAAACCGCAATATAATTTGAGAAACAAAAGGCTGTAAAAGAAGAAGTAAATTACTAGAATGATGGTAACTAAAACATCAAATTAAATAATAGTTTTCCGAAAATTATAATAATGGCTTAGGAACTGCAAAAAACATCAAGATTTGCACAAATAACTAGAGTCATTCAACTAAGAATGTAAAAATAGATATATGAAAAAACAACACGCCCGCAGATTACTTTCGAAATATTAATTGGTTGAAATGGGTATTTTACAAAAAAAGAGCGGATTTTAATTTGTGAGTCATTTTTATTGTGTATTTGAAAGTAAGGTATTTCAACGCTTTATCAAAAATTGGGCACTAGAGAATTCTCAAACCTGCTATTCCACTATACGCATCACTTCTTTGAGGTGCAAGACCTAGGCACGTGCAACCACATCCATAAAATTGAGGGGATATCTTTTGTTGTTGTATAAAAAGGAAACTTAATCACGTTTTTCATTCTAAAAGACGTCCGTTTAATAAATGAATTTACGAAAAGTAGCTAATTAGGACAACTTTGCAATTTTTTGTGATTCGTTTATCTGACAATACTTACTGCAATTAAGAAATAAGTAAATAAATTATGGGGATTTAATGGTAAACAAAAACAGATTTGTTTTTAATTAGGAATTTAACTGATTATTACTGGTTATTATTTAACCCTAGAGTTACACTAAATTAATGAAACGCCACTGATTAAAAACTTTTTTGGTAGTACGATAAGTGAATTTAAATTCGTTTTTTATTTGCATATTACATGTAATTACACATACGGATATGCATGAACACGCGAATTTAGGATAGATACAACTTAAAAAAAGGATCAAGGTAAAATATTTATTTTTAAAACGTTGCAAATTTATACGAAGTTCAAAACAAACCGGAATCTGCAATTATCAATTATTAGGCTTTTATTATATGTATAATATGTACCTACATCATAATACATAAAAACAAGGATACGTATTGTTTGCCGAAAATTCTGCATAATAAAATCACGTGGTAAACAATCATTAATATTTAATAATAAGACTTTTATGGCATGCAAATAAATGAATTTAAACACAACGCGGTTGTATATAACTAAAATCTGATTGGAGACTCCCAATTACGAAAATTATTTTCTTATCTGTAACTGATCAGTTTATGGTAATCTTTCAAGCCGTAACGAATTAATATCGTGTATCATTAAGAAGCATAGAAAAAATTTTCATAAACATACCTCGCATTTCCATATCTTAAAGTATTTCCGGCAACACAAAAAGTTCTTAAACGCTATAACTTGAGCACAATTAATAAGCACATTCTAAAAACCAATACACAAGAGTATTAGAAATTATTCCTATAGAAAAATGACACTAACACAATAATCAAAACTGCAAAAGCAATTTTAGCCAGCTGCTATTTCTGTTAACCAGGAAAAAATGTTTAACGAAGTTTTGCGAGCTGCCAAATTGAAGGGGGGACGCGGGCCTTGAGAAGCCGCGGGGAAGATTCATTCGCATAGGTCCTATTACGTAAGCAACTGCGGTGCACGGCCGCGGGCCGGGATCACGGCGCAAGGTTATTACATGTGCTACGCTAACAAAGGATTACCAACAAGGAAACGCATTTTACCTTTTACTTCTGCAACAAAAACCCAAATTCATTCATTGCAATGGAAAAAAAATATTATTGATAACGTTATTCTTATCAATGTATAAACAATAACGTAACCATAAAGAAAAGCTTTAACGGAAAAATGTAGTCAAAAATTTTATTACTCTTTTTATTTGACCTTGTAATTAATGTGTGAGTCATAAAAAAAGATGAAAAGTAAAGAATTGATTATTTATATAATTTAACAGTTGAACTTTATCAGTTTTTTAATCTAATTTTGGGAATTTTTAATGCCTGCATTTTTTACAACTTCCATGTGAAAATACTGAAAATAGATAAGATGCTTTGCACAAACTCATTCTCCCATGAAACACAGGTGGTTGTTTTAAAAAATATCTTATAATGCATTAGTAAAATCAGCAGTGTGCATTTGCACCTTGAAGATTGTTAATAGATTTTAGGGAAATTAAAATTTCACGAATTCCCAAATTTGCAAAACAGCAAAAATTTTATCCTATTCTTCAACAATTGATTACTCATATGTATATTCCTTAAACATTTATCATAAAAGTGAAATAAAAAATAATTGTTTTTCTCTAAAAAAATATATAAATATAACACTGTTTAAATAGGAGTGTAATCGCTTTTAAACTTGTTACATTAAAATTAATGCATCACTTTTGTTCAAATAGTCTTGAATATAAAAACATAAAAACTCTTTCATATTTATTTATAAAAAAATCGATAAACAGTGTGTCAATAAACTGGGTGTTAGCTTAGTAAACATTGAAAAAACACTCAGGGTCGGTAGTGTTAAGTATAACATTACTTTTTTACCGCACTTTTTAAGAAATTCGGCCCATCCCTAGGTAGCACACAATGTTCAAAGTTTAATTATTTTTTTACCAATAGATCTTTTAGCCTGAAAAATTTATTTCGAAGTTTACAAATATATTACCTTTATTTGGGTTCAAGGATTTTACTGCACGTCTATGTACATTTTCTAACTTATACAGGTGTCCTGAATTGCAGTGTCCAAAGTTTAACAGTGTATTCTGCGTCCAAAGCAAGCCCTAATTTCCTATATAAACATATGCCGAGAAATGCTTTGTTTTTGAAATACAGGGTGTTAAAGTTTTAAGAAAAAAAATCATTTTTTGTCATATCTTTCATATCACTCTAGATATCTCTATAAATTTAATACACATCTTTGGAGTATCGAAGAACATTTTTTACTGCAAAAGATTTTTTAAAATGTCTACCAGTGGCGTCCGTACGGTATTTTAACTGAATATTATTGAAGGAAAAAATAGAACGCCACTGCTTTGTCTGAAAATAAAAATAATTTTTGAAATCTCTGTTCAATTTAGAGCAAATTTAATCCCTTGTCTTTTTTCCGTACGACGCACCGTTTTCGCGCAAAAGCCAAATTGCTAAAATTTCAGTGGCAAAACCTGTAAAATAATAATTAGAGTTAATTCAATTTCTAAAATGATACATCATTTTACAAAACTACTCTTCATTAACTAACTTTGTAAATAATTTTACAAAAACTAGAATTCACAACTTTCATTGACTTAGATCATGATAAATTTTACAGAACACTATTTAATTATTTTGTTCATTAACGAATAAAGAATTTTAATATGTTAAAAAATGATTTTTTTTTCTTAAAACTTTAACACCCTGTATTTCGAAAACGAAGCATTTCTCAACACATGTTTATATAAGAAATTAGGGCTTATTTTGGACGCAGAATACGCTGTTATAGTCGGGACACTGCAATTCGGGACACCCGGTATATTGGTTGAGATGGAGAAACCCTAGGAACCTCAACTGCCCGCATAATTTTCGTAAAATGTTGTATATTCTGAGAGAAAATGACTCTTGCTAAAGGATCTTTAAAGTGCTCCACTTTCTATGCTCGAAAGAGATTCGGTTTATTAAAAACGACTGTTTACGCGGAAGTACTCTTAGCCTTTAACCTCAGAAACAGCTTGAAATTTCTATCAAGACTGTAAATAATTACAAGACGTTAGTTACTTGTAAATAGGTACTTTTAGAAACTTTTATGATTATGCTGAAGCTTAAAAATCAGATTAAGATGGGCAACGGAGTTGGTATTAATTAGCTCTTTCCGGTCCGAAAAATTAGATGAGTTACAAGATTGTTTTCTGATTTAAAATCATATTTTTATTCTAAGAATTATTTTAATATACATAAAGAAACTCAAACAGAATTTTACAAAAAATGGTATATTATTTTATACGGAGCCTAAAGTGATACTTTTTTTGTGGAATCTCTGTTTGCCAGTCGATCGTAAACACGGCTGGCAATTATGCACGGTTCTCACGAGGCGATTTTTATCGGTCAACTAAAAATCGCTTCTGAATTGAATGACAATCGTTTCATGAGAACACTCTTTCTATAAAAGTTAATCAACTTTTGTTAAACGACAAAGTTGCATGGCTATGAACTTTTGCTTTCAAGTCGGCGCAATTCTAGGACGTCATCAAGCGAGTTGAATCTTGTTGAACGCGAGAACGACACAGGTCGAGCCGAAAGCGATTAATCTTCGTTGAAATTATTTTTGTTTGTGATACCTAGTGCACATGCAAAATGACTTCGTGTTTTAAATGGGATGATGCTTTAGTTTTAAGTTTCGAGATCTTTATCAGCAGCATGAGTGCCTCTGGAGTCAAACTTTTTGTATTTACAAGAACAAAGATGATAGAGAAACTGCGATTCAAGCAATAATTGTCGACATCGAATGCGAAGGGCAGAATATTGACGATATAAAAAACAAAATAAAAACTTTACTACTAAACTATGTACAAAAAGGAACTCAACTTAATTTTGAAGTCTATGAAAAGCGGGGCTGGAACTACTGACATTTATTTATAAACCAAAATTAGTCTGGTTCGAAAAAGCAGATAATTTACTGAGAATCATATTAAGCATCCGAGATAGCAGCTCCAACTTGGTAAGTGGATGTTTTTCGTTATCTGTTAAAATGACAATTTAAAAAAAACTCAATTTTATATATCTATACAGGGTGTTCCAGATTAGTTCGGCACTGTTGCTAACTCCGTTATTATAGAAATTAGATACGAGGTGTAGGTTAAATTACCAAACTTAATCTGTAACACCTTGTGTAGATATATAACATTGAGTTTTTTTTTAATGGTCATTTTAACACTAAAAACTAGTGCAAAATTTTGAGTGAATTACAATGACGGGAGCAAAACGTAGGCAGGGAAATTAAACAAGCATAATATTTGTTCACATAAGTTATATTTTCTACTTTATATTAAATGGCGTTCTCCAAAATAAAATTGTCATCAATGAATCATTTTTCCTTGCCAAGGCAAGGAGCATAATTTTCCCGCAATGTAGCAGCGTTCCTTGAATAATTATTATTACCGATTTGTCCTAAGTTTCTTAATGCTTGATTTTATTTGGCAACGAGATCGCCACGTACAGCGTATGACACGATTCAAATTTAGTGTGTAACTTTCGGATGGACGTATTCGTAACCAATTATGCAATGCACAACAAGATTTGATAACACCATTGACCTTATTAATATTTAAATATATGCTTATCAAATGTTCTAAATCTAGACACCAAAATTCCGAATGCATTTTCCACAATTCGACGTACTCTTGGCAACCTATAATTAAATTTTTTTTGTTTTTTGTCAGTGGTGCATTTCTTGCAAATAGTTTGAAAATTTTTCTTGTTAAAGGAAACGCGTCGCCCGCTACAAACACGCCATTTTTCTGGAAAATCTAACATGTTTTCTTGTAACGCATCATTCAAAGACGACTTGGCAAAAACAGCTGCGTCATTGGTTCGCCCATTCGTCCTGACATCAATATACAGGAAACAATAATTTGCAACAACACTCGCTAGCAATATCACACTAAATGTCTCTTTATAATTATAAAACTCTCACCCCGAATTTGGCTCTTTTATAATAACAACGTGCTTCCCATCAATTGCACCGCAGCAGTTTGGGAAATTCCAACACCAGTAGAATTAATCTTGTATCCCTTTCCATTCTTCCTGTGTTTGTGGTACCTGTAACAAAACGACTGAATGTATGGATGATGAGAGCAACCAAGCACGCGGGGCGCATCTCAGGAACATTGCAGTTATGAAGAGGCTGCATCTACATCAACTGCAGCTACAGCGAGTCCAGTTTTCTGTTCCGACTCCGACTCGCCCATTTCATGCTATCCGGAAACAATCTTCGCAATTATCACAAGTTTCCCGTAAACGTAAACTTGCTGATATCAATGACACCATAGACAGGCTAAATGCAATACAAACTAATGATAAAGGATGATGAATTTGATTGCTTTAGAAAACTAGTTGCCTCACAGCTAAGAAAAATGCCAAAACTAGAGGCGTTAATGTGCATGGAAAGAATAGAAGATGACGTTAGAAAGCAACGACTCAAAATTTTGAGAAATGCTTCGCCCACGTTGTCGTCTCCTCGCTAATCATGGACATCACCTTCTCCTGGAGAGTCTGCAGCGTACTCTTCTCCATAGGTGTCTTAGCAAGATTCTACGAATGGGTTCTCCAATAGGTTGCTTGAAGTATCGTGTCAAGATGATGACATCATTCCTAATTCTGACATGAGTCAGATGGCATTAGGAATTTGTGAACAGAATACATTTATAAATTACATATAATATGCATTAATATTATAGGAAAAGGAAAAGTGGCTGTTATTAGACTTACCTTGATAAATTCTTGTAAGGCACTGTATATTTCTTCTAATACATTTTTCATAAAGTTGGAAATTTTGGAACTCGATAGAGGTATGCAAGGCTGGAATATGATAAATATCTTAAAGTGATCTGTAATTTAAGTTCTACTGAAATAGCTTCTCGCATGATGGTATCCTGATTTGATACCATTTTAGGAAGAAGTTCCTTGAACATGACCTCGCTCATACGCAGATGGTTCCTGTATCCGGACTTGTCTTCAACTGCCGGTTCTTTTAAAAGCGTATGTGGTGCTTCTAGTAGGTATCTCCTTGATATCCAGTTCCTCAACCGATATCCTCGTTTTATTCTAAATATCTCTTTGTTTAGAATTGTTTTCAGTTCCTCAAATAAAATACATTTAATTTCCCGTACACAAGTTTGCACTACTTTACTTGGCGCCATTTTGAAGCAACTTTCAATTCGGTCCGATTATCGTTTCAACTATGTTGCAAATCGCTTGCGAATTTTGTTGATAAACAAAAATCGTTCAACTAGAATCTCCTCGTGAGGATCTTGCTTTAGAGATGAGATAAAAAAAGTGGCTTTAGCTCCACATAAAATATTCTATTTTTCTTCAAACCTAACCTAAGCCCAGTTATTTTTAAGACAACTTGTTCGCGAAACGAGTGTCTACCAGTAACCTGGATTTGTATAGGTTGCTTTACAAAACGTGCGTATATATGGATTCCGTCAAATAAAACACTAATATAAATTAAACAAGGCCACATTGGGAGAAACTGGAAGCTTTTTAGAAATTGGTAAGTATTTTTTTTGCAATTTTATCAGTTTTTTATAATTATTTGGGGATATGTAGTTTTCGTCATGTCTTACTCCAAAATGCCACGCGCGCCTCCAGATATCAGTGCAACAGCCAAAGAAGCGTTCTCCGATCTGTTCCCAACTAAGTCGTGCAGCCAAATATGAGTTCTTAAATGGTGTGATAAGAAACATGTAAAAATCTACTCCGAAAGTGCCCTGCTGGCCTATTTTTCGGAAATATTAACTGCAGATAATTTAAAGAGTTCAACACTAGATATTCCATGATAAAATCGTTGAATTACGGTCGAAGAATTAGTAATTGTAATTTACATTTAACAAAATAAAAATATCCACTTATGTCTAAATTAAAGACTTTCATTGACGCATCGTACTGCCTGAAGCGGAGCATGGGTGGCATTGTTTTGATATTAGTTCGTCTGTCACTTTGCAGCCGCTGGAGAGCGACGCTAAAGTTTTTTTAGCGCCGCTCGAGAATGACAACAACAAAATGACAATTTAGTACCTTGTACTAAATGTCATAGTTCTAAAAACAACTTCTGTTTTTTGATACATGCAAAGGAATTTTACACACCGAACACTCCCAATTTGTTCTCAATTCCTCATGTTTGGCATTGCGTAATCCACATCTGTATCGTGTTGTGCGGAAGGCTGATGAGCACCTTGGGATCACTGAAGTGATACTGGCTGAGGTTTTCCTGTTTTATGGGAACAGTACTGTTGTCGTTGATTAGTGTTTCTTTATCTTTAAATAGTCAATAAACGTTCTTGACCTATAAAGGCTGTACTTATTAAGGTAGCTTACGACGAAATTCTTTCATTGAAAGCTTTAGATTTTCTGGAAAGAGATTATATATTATATAAGCCTTGACAACACAGGTATCGATAGGTGCCACCATTTGTGACTTTTTCGGTCAATCCTGTAAGTGGCTATTAACTGATCATATTTGTCCACAAAATTCATATTTTTGTTATAGTCGGTCATCATAACAGGGAAAGGTACTTCTGAAACTGACCCATCTTTGTTTTTTCTCTTCACTTGTGTTGTTCCACGCGGGTTGTAATAATTTGACAGAAGGTGAACACATCTCTTATCGCGGCATTTTATGGAAGATAAACCGTTGCTACTTTGCCACCAATCGTAGTCGCCGCGTTGTAAAGCTGCAAAAGTTGGTACGTGTCTTTTCGTGATATTGGCAGTTTCGCAAGCATAAATATTTTCTTTAAGGTCTTCCATTAGGTCTAAAGATGGAAAAAAGTTGTCGAAATATAAGTGGTGGTTATTACCACGCATTTTTTCTGTCAGTCTTTTCACAACTCTGGAGTCTAAATTTTTCTCAACATCCGTTCCAGTTCAATCTGTCTAAATATCAAAATCCCAATAATATCCGCTTAGGTCAGCCAATACTCATACGTTGTACCCCCTTTTTATGTTTTTTTTGTGCATATACTATTTGAGACTTGGTCGCCTTTAAATTTTATCATAGACTCGTCGATCGCAACTTTTTGGTTAATATTAAACCATTTCTGGAAATTTGTCTTACCTATTGCTGGTCTCACCTTATAGAGCTTATCGTATTGTTTATCAGTACCTGTAAGCATAAAATTATTATCGTTTAGGTGAATATTACAGAGGAGTCATCCAAATCCGTGCACAATACTTAATTTAGAAATAAATGCGTCGTGCAGATCGGGCGAGGTACTCCAATGATCCCTGTAACTCGAAAATCGTTTTATACCCATAAGCATGTTGATTCCTACGAATGTTTTCAACTCTTGTATGCCAGTTCCTACATAAACCTTCCCTGTTTTTAGATGTTCTTGTTGAGCATAGAAATTAATATGGAAGACCATATGATTAAAAATGTCGCCAATCAATAGCAATTTAAATATAATAAAAGGGCTTGGTTTATCAGGATCTTTAATAAACTGTGCTGGGCCACAATCACTCGCGAATTGTCTGGGAGAAGAATATCATACTCACGTTGTTGCCATGCATTCACAGAGAGACTTGCTGAAGAAACAAGGTCCTCAGGTTCCTACTCATCGTCAGAACTTTCAGGGGTTAACAGGAAAATATTTTCGTCGTGCGATAACAATTTAATCGCCAACATTTGTTGTACGATTAGGATTATGATCACTGTAGTTATCGGAATTGCCATCAGTTGCCAGAGAGGTATTGTCTGAGCCAATTTGATAAAGTTCCCGATTTATAGGTCTTGCAAAGTTAAGCCTACTAATCTGAACGGATATTAATCAACTGTTTTGTAATCCATTTTACGAAGTACGGTGAGATGAATTTTGCATCTTAAAAGAATACAAACAAATTTAGTGCTGTTTGTACTTTATGTTTGAAATTTTGTACTCACTACTGAGAATGGACGAGTAGCTGAAGGAAGCTGTCGACAAGAACAAAAAGAAAGTAAATTATTTCTCCCTCTCTTCACGGAAATCGCTTGCTCAAGAACTACATTTTGTAGTTGTTGGAACTAATGATGTCCAAAATCTTTCTTCATTGAGAAAATGAGCATAAGTATGTCTATACTATATTAAGTGTGTGCTACAAAAAAATGCACTTAGCCTGGGTGATTGATTATAGGAATTAATGTGTGATCTACACAAAACATTTAGATCCGCGCTAAGTTCAGCAGTTGTTGCACTTCAAACACATGTATTTCAAATACATTCGCATTATAGAGAATTCATAATAGCTGAAAATGTATAGAATGCTAAGTCATTATGTTTTGATATAATATTAAGTGCACTACTAATGAGTATAATAACTAAGATACCTTTTTGTTATGCTCTACATTTTAATCTAACCACTAGGCAACAATTACTACATACAAAAAAATTACACATCGGACATTTCTCGAAATTAACACAACGTAATCATCAGATTCTTTCATGGTCAATAGTGTTTACCAAAAATAAATCGTTGAGACTAATGAACTGTTTAATCTAGAGATGAAGATGTTCAACAACCATATTCGAAAAACTTACTACTTACAAAGGTGACGATGCCAAGTGAGAAAATCAGGATGAATTACAATAACAGACACGAAGTCGAACCCATCTGTAAGTGTGATGGCGTTCCAAGTGTGATATAAGAAGTAATTAATATATGAAATTGCTTATATGTATGACTATATATTCACAAACATGTGTGTGAATACTTAAGGAAACCTCGTTCTTAGAGACTTATCAACTAGTTTAATTGACAAAAAATGCGTTTTTTTCGAGATTAGATTTACTAGACAGAAGAACCAATATAAAATTTTACAATACCTTTACGCATATTGCCAAAATATCAAAATATATGTCCAATTCATCTTCAGCGCATGTTCAATTTTAATTTCCTATTACGTCGCGTCTACCAAGGCAAAAGATAATTCCTTACATAATGCACACCTTAACTATGTACTAAACCATTGTATAAAAGAAACAAGTAAGAGATTTAACCGTAAGCCGCCAGGTACGCGAACTTTGTGCACAGTTACGGAAAAGAGCAAATGCCTAACTTGCTCTTGCTTCAAATTGCAACAGAGAAAAATTCACTTTACTTAACTTTGATCAGTCTTTTACTTGTTTTAACTGAGCTTCAATGCAAAATAATTTGCTAAATATACGGTGCACGCTAAACTACAAGAAAGGCGCATAGATGAAGTGGGGATAACCCAAAAACATTCAGTTTTATTGAATTTGACCCACAAAAAAATAGTGTAAAAAACTCGGTGGAAAACATTGAAACAAATGTAATTTATTTTTATATAAAACGAGCGAACGATGAACATTCCCGGGGTATTCTCCAAACAAAATTACGATTTCACTACTAACTATTAAATAGTACTACTACCAATATGAATAGCGTTTTAACTAATTTTAATCTTCCTGAGGCCAATCTGACCAACTTAGGTTATGACTACGGAAGTCATCAACCCACCCACGCAACCAACAACCGACCGACCGAAGCACTCACCCACACACAAACACGCACGCACGCACGCGCTCAATAGTATCTTTAGTTGTATGTTACTTTAAAGGTATTAATAAGGAATGATAACTATTGGTTTAGCTGATTGTCACAATTGGAATTTTTATTTTCCGTTGGACAATAAGTTTACTTTTTTTTTGTATTTGTAGGCCGAAATCTAGACACAAACGGAAACGTCAGGCATCTGTATGCACATCAACTACTAATGGTTATTAACGCTACCCATAACTAGAATTTTGACCTACTAAAGGAATTCCACCTTTAGTGAGGAATCTTTAACGTGTCAAACATCGTATTACCACGAGACCTACAGTTTTACTTCCTATCCAAGAAGAAAGAATACTTTGGTTTTTCTCCGTTTTAGAAAAACGGCTACCTCGGTTAGATTATTATTATTATTATTGAAGCTTGTAAAATTTGCTTTTAAATACACGACTATTGCGCAAAAAGATAAGTATAAATCGGAAGTGTCGTTACTCAAGGATATAGGACGAGTAACGAGAGAAGTAGAATCTCACGTGTCTGTGAATGAGTGTTTAATTGCGTTATGTTATAACATCTGTGACATAAGTTACACCTTAGAATAGTTACTGCATATGGGGTTTCAAACCTACTGAAAACCCATCGAAAAAATCTTCAGAAACCGATATGATGATAATAAATAAGGACCTACATGAATAGTTCAAGCCATTTGGGACATTGGATAAAACTTTTATTCACTGTGTTCTAGATTCTAGACGCCCCTTGAGCACTTCGGCAGGTATACTCGTCAGTAGACATGTTAGTTGGCATTTTGTTTTACCATCGTAACCCTCCGGTTCACTCAATTTGTGCTTCGATGGCTGTTATTCACAATCTCGGGTTTAAAATTTTTTGTTTCCGAGATTTCTTCGTAAATGATTTTTTCTAATCTCAAAATGAAAAGAACGAACATTTACAGGATGTAAGTACACCAGTATCTTCCTTGCTAAATAGCCAGATTAGTCTCTCTTAGTGTTGATGGCTATCATAAATACATTTTTTCTACGTTCATTCAGAACAAGAACACTTTTTGAATAATTTTTAGTGTAAAAAGTTACAGTTCAGTGCAATACAGCAGCAATGCGTACGTACTAACTATATAACTATATATATAACTGCAAATGCACAATTACGTGAGTAAAATATGGATTGACAAGAGAACTAAACTTCATGTGTACAGATGCTAAAATTTTGGGTAATTACGCTATTGATTTCACATTTTGATGTAATATTGTTTAAATAAGTGTAACGTAATTAGACCTTTAAACCATTAATTTCGAGGAATAAAAGTTTTCATTTAATTTAAAATGGGTACAAAAACATTATGTTTTCTTACGATTTAGTTTACGAAGGTTGTCTCATGCGCACTCTATCCCTATATTTCAGTTTCTTTTTACCGGAACTTGGGTACAGATAACAATCATGGTTCTTTTCTTTTGACACCCCACCAGAAATCAGTGTACTGGCAACTGAAGCATGTTTAATTCGAATATCCTTCAAATCACCCTAACAATGATAATTAATCATATGACGCTTATGGCCACATAGAACCGTTTTTTAATCACCGCAGAAAAATTATTGTATGCAACTCGTGCAAAAAGTGTTCATTTCACTCAACGTGTTTATTGTATGTAACGTGCAATAAACACTCACTTTTTGCACTTGTTACATAATAACTATTAATCAACTTTAATTTAGAGCTGGCACTGCTTGTGAGGAAGATTGCGTTCCTGTATGTATCTGACTATAGAGAGAAGTAAATGATCATACCTACATACAGGAATTCCCTGTCTGAATACTTTCTATGACGCATACCTAACTATTCAAACTTGCAAACTTGCAAAATTGAAATTTTCCGCCCCTGATAAAGTACCCTCGGGGTCGTCTCTTGCCCCTAGCATGCTACATCACTGTTTAAGTATTATTCTCGCTTATGTCCCTCAAGTCTGTGCGATTTCGGCACAAAAATTGGACCTCGTGTATTTTCTAAGTACAAAACTTTGAATTTTAAAACATTGTTTGTGAATTGTAAAGAAGTAAAATTATTGGCTGTTATTATGGAGGCATAATAGAAAAGAGAAGAACAGATTATCCATTTTTATCTATTTTCTCTATTAAGAAAAAAATCACTATTAACAGCATTTTGTCCACCTGTACTATATATTAAAGGATATTGTAAAACACCGACTAAAAAAATGTACACGGTCATATAAAATAGTATTCATTTTTTCAAATTTGAAAAATTAAAACATGTTTTAATTTTTCAAATTTGACAAAATTGTTTACTATATCTTCAACAATTTTTAACAAACATTACTACTGACGAAGATAACTGTAAGTGTTATCGAAACGTTTAGATTGTATAATTTAAAGTACACCATTAAAAAATCCCAAAAAAGATAAGTATTTTATTATGAGTGTTAATGGTGAAAGTTTACATTTTCATATGATCAATATTATGTTAGAAATAATTTGTCACTTACCTACTCCTTTTCTATTGAAACATCTTGTCTTAAACTGAGCCAGAATTAAGGTATGTGAGGTTGGCGTCCCCCAAAATCTGAATTAATAAAATATTCCAAATTACAATCCTTACGGAACATGGGCAAATAATTTTATTGAAATCAGTCTAATCAATTGAACTTGAACTGGCACAGTTTTGAGCCTGAGTTCAAATAACTGGTTTATTTGTGAGTATGGGTCGCATTATCGCAAATACTAGAAAAATTCTAGAATGCTAAACTGAAATATTACAATTTTTATAGCACCTTATACTACCAAGCCCAAGATACCTTCTCATATTTCGTCATAAAATTAATTCAAAACAGTAAGTCGTACATAATTTTGTTATAGGATACCATTTTAGGTGAGCCAAATTAAAAATGCTTATCTATAGGTTTCGTTAGGAAATGCGTGGTGATATTGTTTTGATAGAGACTAAACCTTATACTTTCATTTTATTGTACACAGGTTTCTTTCTGTAGTATTGAATTTCTTAGTTTCTGGGGAAAAAGTGGTGTTACTGTTATAAAAATTTTATAATATCGAGTTATAGGACACCATTTTGATGTCTGCCATATTAAAAAACTGTTATTATCAATTTTCCCCCTTTAAGGGAAAATGTGATCAGTCAAAAGATTGGAAATTAAAGCAGCACAGGAAATATATGTTTTGAGGTAACCTAGGCTGTATGTGCATATGTGTGTGCATAATCTTTTGTCTACAAGTGATTTCACGGAGAAGAGGCATACGTGTCTATCACTTAAATGTTTAGGTCCCAGTGATTTTGGGCTGATATCGACCATGGGGATAATACTACATAAACACCACATTAATTTTATGGCAGAATTTGAAAGTTATCTATATACCGTGTGTAAACTTTCAAAGCGTAACATAGGGAAATATCATGGGAAATCAGTTATTTGTAGATTATTTCTCCCCAGATTCCTTTAGAACAGGTAACGGTATCTATTGAAAGAGGATTCTCTTCTGAGTCTCCTAATATCGAATACTTCTTAAACCACTGCTTTTTGAAATTCAAATAAAGTAATTTAGTAGCCATTTTAAGCATTCAGAAAATATGATCTGCCATAATAACGTATGTCTCAAAAGTTTTGGTACAAAATATTATATGCAGTTTTATAAACAAATATATTTTATTTAAATTTATAGCTATAATTAATAGACTTATAATTAACAAAATTGAGAACTTAAATTAAACGAAGTGATCCATGATATTCAACAAGACGCAACATTTTGCATTAGTCTTGGGCGGCTGTAATATCTATATCTCGATTTTTTTCTGTAAATCCTCCGTCTTAACACCATACACTTTTCTACTCAAAAGTACCCGAAACTCTGTTATTTGGCGGGCCTGAGGTTTATTAGGGGGGTTGTCGTTTCGTGGTACGAATGGTATGTTATGAGCGTTGAGCTAGTTCTGAGTTTCCCTGGGGTAATAGCATGGTGCTAAGCCTGGCCAAAACATTATATCGTTGTCAGCATGCTGTTCATTAATGAAATCATTCAGTTTGACCAGCCAATTTTGAATATAGCGCTGATTATCCAGTGATTCGTCTATTACACTCACTACACAAAGCCTCGACATCTGTTTTATAGAAATCGTGCACCAGACTATAATTTTATTAGAAAATTTTGCCTTTTCTTTATATTTAACGTTCTCTGGGCAGTTTTATATGTTATCAGTATAGAAACCACCGTTACCCTTAATTTCAGAGTTACTTAGAGTGACATATTTTTCATCATCAATAACAATGACTTTGTTGTTGGCAAAATGTATCCGCCTTAATACCCGACAACATCACGGTATCTGTGCCAACTGGTCATTTTCTTCTTTTTCGATATTCTTGACCATTCCTAACCAATTATCTCCAAACTGAAGCCTTAGAAGTTCTATACTCCCTTGCTAATTTCCCAACCGACATTAAAACCTATTTGTTGCTCTTCTTATTAACCTGTCTGCTCTGGCTTGGATAAAAGATCTAGGTCTTCCATTTTCTTAGAGATTTATACATGGTATACCTTGTTCACAATCCACTATTATGCGATAAATAGTTCTGCGAAATATATTTTTATTTTCGAATATGTGAACTAAACTGTAAATACTTTTACGAAGATCTAATTTGTAAGCCATTTTAGTACAACTGATTTCTAAAAGTGAACTGTCAAAATGAAGAGAAACTATCAGAGAATGTCTGATTCCAAAGCCAACCTAACATTTTTATCATCCTCGCGTATTTCACATCCATTTGATTTTGTGCCAAAACTTTTGAGACATACGTTATGTCAACATTTTTTTATTTGATAGTGTGCCGAGATCTACTCCTTCAAAGAATTAATATTTTGGTGGCGAGTTTTATAATTTTATTGTTTTTGAGGTGACCCCACGAGAACAAATGACAAGGTGCTAAATCGAGAGATCGCGCCAGCCAGCATCGTTTAAATATGTTCTAACATCTACACCAAAATGAGCTGGATAACCATTATGTTGAAACTAGACCCCCAGATTTTCATTGGCAACTTCTTTTAATGCAGGGCCGATAATTTTATTATCAAATGTGTCCGCCCAAATATGAATTTTTTGAGGATACTGGCTTCGCGTAGAAAGCTTGATTAGGGGATACTCTTGAGCCCAATGTAGAGTGTGTTGAACGTTGGATTCATTATTACGTGTAAAAATGCACCCGTAAGTGAAACAAATAGATGATAGATAGTCGCGATTTCGGTTGGCAACAACTCTTGATGGCACTGCTGTTTATATGAATGGTATTTGTGGCTCGTCAGGATTTTCCAAGCACACCGGTCTTGTAGAGGAGAAGTTATCTGCAGATAAATGACAATGTTATTTCCCTTGTTCCGTTTTGAAAGTTTATATATCGTATAAAGAATGAATGTGTATGAATGTAGACTTGCTTTCCTTTATGCATTCCTAAACCATTCATTTGATTGCGACGAAATTTTGGTGAGTTGTTATTCGTACGCCTGTCAAGGTTTATGCGTTATCATTTTTTTTATCTGAAAAAAGGGGAGGGGGGCGTCGATACACCTGGAAAAAGGTGAACCCATTTTATTGAAATTTAGTATATAGAGGCTTTTGGACACGTGGAGTGTTTTTGCTGTATCCATTTTAACTGAAAAAATGTGGGAGAGAGGTGATCGGTACACCGGGAAAATGTTAAACCGATTTTAATGAAATTTGGTTTTGCGCTATCTACTTTTTATCTAAAAGAATGCGGAGTGGATTGATACACGAGGTAAGGGGTAATTTTAGTAAAATTTTGACATGGGCTGTTGGGTACGGGGAGTGTTTTACGAAAAAGTGGAGGAGAGGGACCAAATTACTGGGAAAGCAGTAAACTAATTTTAGTGAAATTTGGTATATAAGGACTGTTAGGTACGACGTGTTTTGCGATTATTTTTATCTAAACACAAATGGGGGAGGGGGTGATTTATACACCAGGAAATGGTTAAACCAATGCTAATGAAGTTTGGTATATAGGGTGTAGGTGGCGGACAGCGAAAATTTTATTATTGCAACAAAACATTTTTTAAATCGAAATTGTTACCGCGATAGGAAAGTTAATTAGTGGGGTTTAACATATTTTATTAAATGTTAAGTCGTTAGTTGAGCATGGTGTTTGGAATATTTTATTTTTGTAACTAATATTTGGCTGAGGATTGAAAAACAAGTGTTTTGAGGTTTGACTAACTGATGGACACTTAAACGTTGCTTTACTGAAGGGGCGTAACGAATCATTGGAAATTCTTATGTGCACATTCTTGATGTAAAAATGTCACTAGTTAGTAATTAATTACTAACGGTACACACTGCAATCAGACGTCTTTGTTTGGTACTTGGAAACTCGAGACCTAAACGTAGAGTTTGTTATGGACGAATGCATATTTTTAAAATTAAGATATGGTGCAATAATCAATATGAAACTGTTCCAACGTAAATTAACGTTTCTTCTTTTTTTTTAATTACTCTTGAAAAATGGGGGTTGATTCCGGGAGTAAATGAAGTTAGTTTTGGAATCAGAGGAATGGTAGTTACAGTTAGAACGTCGACGGAGCCAGATCGAGTTGGTTAATTAAATACTTTCATTGTGAACAGTTTGTCTTTTAAAATAATTCCTGCATGTACATTTTCTTTTGAATTAGCCAACGCTAATTTGTATTTTCCTTCGGGTATTAGTTTTAATGTGTTTTTCAAATATTAATCTATAAATAACAGTCACCCTTTTGAAGTTAAACCTCGTATGTTAACGATTTGTGTCTGTAATCACTTAAAGGAATATATAATATATATATATATATATATATATATATATATATATATATATATATATAAGTAAGTGGGTAATCTTGACTGATAATGAATATAAGATAAGTTTATTGGGAATGCAGTCAATTATGAAGGCCAAAATAAATAACCCTTTGTGTCAATGTAACTTTAAATGCTTATTTTAATCATAGACAACTTACTATAATATAATGTATTTTATAATATTAATAACAATTGTATATACATACCTAACGTGAGTTAAATAATATTAACGTCAATAACAATTAGAATTTCGAAACTAAATTTAATTGTAGTCTGTCAATAGTTAAAACTAAATGGATTGATAACATAACACTTACCGTTGTTAATGTTATTTAATTATAACCATTTGTATTATGTCAATTCATTAGTTTACTATTGACACTGTCAATTATAAAGAATAAGCTTGTATTAAATATTTTTATATTTATATTACTGCATTAAATAAACATTTTTATTATATATATATATATATATATATATATATATATATATATATATATATATATATTCAAGTGTAAGTAGGTATTTTTATATAAATTAAGGCTGGTAGCAAATAATTTTTCAAGCGTATATAACGTATTAAAAATCGAGCATTGCCTTGCAAAGGTATCTCATTCGCACGCGGGCTCATTAAGCTGAAATCTGTTAAAATAAAAGACAGTACAAGACTCCTTCACTCTTGTATTTGTGTGAGTTAGCATTGTTGTTTGTTGTTTATATTTATATTCGTGTAGAGGTGAGGCGTGGGCGAACGGGTACAGGATACCGCTCTGGTTATTAATTGTAATGTGCAATTGCCGAGTCTGTACATACTCCCGGGCTCAGATGACCATTAAAGACCTCGAATTTTTATTTTTATTGTTTTTATTGTTGTATAGATGGATCTATAACCTGAGAAAGGAGCGCTGTATTTTTTCTAACGCATTCAAACTTATATATCGGTCACGATATTATGATCTATTTATAACTTACCCTTGTGAGGCTTCGTTTTAATGAGTTTTTTTGTCAGTTTGTTAAGTAGAATTATTTGCCTGCGAACTAATTTCTCTTTATATGTAATTTCTTGTAACTGTACCTGTTTATTTTATGCTTTAGTAGTCACTAAACAACTGTGTACGTATAAATGTCTTGTCTATTTTCTTTTGTCCTTGCCTTTACCTTATTACACCTGTGCAATTTTACTGCTGTTGTATTTTATATGTACCGTGATTTGCTTTATTGTTTTATGTGCTTATTTACTTAAAGACGGGCATGATTGGTTTTAAAGGGCCACATGTTTGGTATTAAGATTTTTATTCTGATTATTTATAACACGATTGTGGGTGTGACTACATGGGTTTTTTTACTGTGTTTATGTGTAACTAAACTACTTTTTATTTCTTTTCTCTTAATGTTCTTATTTTGTACGCACTTTAATCTGATTTAGTGGTGTTTTGTTATATATTTAACCCGTTCTTTGTTTTGTTGTATCCTTTGATTTATTAATGTATTTGTGCCATTACTTATTTATGAATAAAGTGGGTTTTATTGGTGGTTCTTTCCCACAATAGTATATTAACGGGCTGAACCACCATTGCGCAAAGTCGTTAATTTTAATTTGAGTAGTTTTATTGTTTACCTGGCCCACATGATGCAACACTTACCTCATTCAGCCTATCTAATTCAGATAGCACAACGTACCTACCACTAGACGGCCACTTCGCTTGATCAGATTTGAGGTTTGCGAGTAATTAAATATCAGATTTGTAAATAAATTCTAATGTTTTAATTATTGCCAGGAAAGTCACAATAAGCCAGGCAATTAATTTGAGTAATAGTAATATTATTGTCAGTCAAGTCAAGATAAATAAATCACTTAGCGATTATTTTGTTCTTGAATTTGCATTATTGCAAATAAGTTCAAATTACACTTTTCAAGATAGGATACCTGGGGGGCTTTTGGATGCGAAGAGTGTTTTTGCGTTATCTTCTTTTTGACTGAAAAAAAGTGGGGGAGAGGTGATTAAAATCCCACGAAAAGAGTAAACCGCATACATAGATGTGTTGAGCTCGGGGACGGATTTTACGTTATCTATTATTTATTAATCTGAAGAAAAGGTTGGATGAGGTGATCGATACACAGGGTAAAGGAAATTTTCATAAAATTTGGTATATAGTGGCTTTTCGGTGCGGGGGGTATTTTTGCGTTGTGTATTTTATTATTTGAACAAACTGGGGGTGGGCGTTATCAATAGGTATATCGGGAAAAAGGGTACGAGATAATCAGTTTTTAATATAGGTTAATTGATAGATCATAAAACCCGCCATCATGAGAAGATGCGCAAACCAACAATGTGTTTTGGTACTAATACCAATGAGTACTTCCGTAAATAAAAGTAATTAAAAATAAATAAATTTCGGTATGTCAGGACGAATTGTCTACGGCGGGAAAGTGTTTCGAGTTCGAATATTGATTTTTGTTCGTGATACAAATATATGTTACGCTTTAATGCACAATTTCGTCAATAATGGGAGTTGGTTACTAGTTGAGTTTGAGCATTCTTTTTTGCAATCAAGTTATTACTGTTATGAGAATCTCTATTAATTACTCCCAGATTAAATCTTTGTTTTCACTTAAATTAAAGCAACTTTGAGAAGATAATGAAACACGCTGTTAAAGTAACTAAACCAAAATTGTTAATTTGCTTGACCAATAAGCTTAAAGCTTGTTAAACGCCCCGTATATAATGTATATTGTCAAATAATTTTAAAACGTTATATTTTCATTTGAATATGATAAGGAACAAACAAAAGCTAACATTTCTACACGTGTCATACAGGTACTACTATACAAAAAAGTGTTTATTATTATGTCTCGCTAACTTCATGTTGGTAGCTAGTGGTGACATTAACCTACATTAGCACGCGTTACAAAAATTTAAAAAAAGCTTTTGTTCTTATTTAAATTCAGAATAAATAGAAAAATTTAATAAAATATCGAATTTTGGCAAAATGCCTTTTTAAAAATATCAGAATCCGAAAACAAAATTTACTGTTGGCATCAATTTTATACGTTCGCATATTTTTGCAAAGCACCCAAGTGTGCTGTAATTTTGAATTTATGTAACTTTGTTTCTTTTCATAAATAACGTAATTATTTTCTTCTATGTCCGTATATAAAAAATAACAATTTTAGGATTTACTCAGTTGGCAACAAAAATTTTAAATAATTTAAAATAGTATAAAACAAAAATGTTATCATTACGCCGGTTAGAACGATAACTAAGCTATGATAGTCATGTGACGTCAAACAAGCAAAACGTTTTTCACACAAAAACGTACGTGCATGTAGTTATATGGTTGTCTCATGCAACGAACGCAATTGAAATTTGTTCAATTCAAAGGTGCGCTAGCCTCATATGATGTATGCACCTAAAGGAGCGGTTCAAGGTTAAGATTGTTACAATAATACAATTAATCGAATAAACACCTTTCGTCACGATATTTCAAGCAAATTTAACGCCCTTATCTATTTCTTATCGAGTTATCAAAATTTGCTTTTTCGATAGAGACATAAAGGTTCGAGTCGATGAACTTGAGACTGGTACAATAACGCTCGAGAAAGAAAAGGTTAAAAGCTAAATATTTAATAAAATTGTGATATATTCGAAATACAGTGGTAATAGCAGCATGACCTTTGAAAATAGAAGGGTGTCAACAATTCATTCTTTAATAATTTCCTTTTCAAGTCTTTTTATATGAATGGAATGTGAGAAAGGTGTATAGGCATAATTTTTAGTGAAAAATTACATCGATAAAATAAAGGAATAGACCTTCGGTTTCTTATGTTTTACTTTCATGAGTGATATTTTTACTGTTAGTTGTCGTTTGTCTTACTTATTGGTTTTTTACCATTTTTTACCTTCCAGCATATGTAGGTATAGAAGGTTATGCAATCGACTTTTTTCACTAACTTTAAATCGACTTATTCGCTCATTTTACAACGTTTGGCCAACTTTCGCCAAGATCGGTCATGATGTCTGTGTGTGTGTGTGTGTGTGTGGATGTCTGCTTTAATAGCTCCAGAACGACAATACGTACGTAATTTCGTATTTAAGCTTGTTTTCATTTCTCCTGGAGGTGATTGGATTTGGAGAGAAATTGAACAGCGGAGACGGGGGTTTATTAGGAACTGTCTGGTTTTTATCAAACATTTCTCAAACAGCTGTATATTTCAAAGATATAATATACAGGATTTATCTAAATTAAATGTCTACCATTGGTAACTTTACCAGTAAAAATAGAAAGTTGTTGAAATTAGCAAACTAGTAGCATTCTTTAAGACTATAAAGAATGACAAAAACAATCGAGCATCGTTTCCTAGTGTTTAAGTACAATAATTTTTTGTTTAATGGAAACCGCTGTATATTATTTTTCCAGTTAGAAAAAACTTTTGAACAAATAAGTTCATAATAATTTTTCTCTTAAAGTCAAAAATAACGTCGATAATACAGTTTCAAAATATTAACACTAGGTATTCTGTAGTAAAATATACAGTATTAGAATAATACATATGTAGTTGTAGTGAGATGAGGGCTTTGAAAAACTATATCAAATGATAAGTCACAAAATGGCGTATTTCTCAAACATCGCTCATAAGTTTTGTAGTTGTTTTATTGTTTATATGTTTATTATTCATACAGGGTGGCCAAACGAGGAGGGGGTGTAAGATTGTATAAAGACTAAATAAGTTAGAGAAATGACTGTTGGACCACGGGATATAAATAGGCACTACATTTTAAAAATATTTTTGATCATACAGGGTATTTCATGTTATTGGAGCAAAGTAACCTTATGCTTTTTTTAATGGAACACCCTATATATTACTACATTTTTGGAAAGCCTATAAAATACGCATTCATTTAATACAAAATTGTTTGGGTCTATCTCCTTTGGTTTAAGAGATATTCAATTGTTTTAAAAAATATATATCCCACTTGCGGCCCCCGCCACTGCTTTGTTTGGCGACTTTTGTTTATTTTAGAATGGCAGAAAATTGTTTGTGGTAAATTTTAATTTAAATATAACTATAAGTAATTCTACGTTTTTTGACTCTTGTTTGTCTCCAATTTTTTTCCGATTTGATTTCAAGTAGATATTTCTTTCAGGTGATGCTTGTGGTCAACGACCGCAATAGCGTGTTTATTTTTATGTGTGTTTCATTAAGTTCATTATCGTAAATAGTCAAAATTATCGTAACGTGTGCCGTTTCCACGGAAACCTGATGTAACACAACAGTAGTTGTCGTTTTTTTTAATTTTTGAGAATTCTGGTCATTTTTAATGCGTTCTAGCGGCGTAACGATTGGTCGTAGAAAGTATTATATAAAGAATATATAAACTTGTAGTAAATTTGGTCTACTTTAATTTTGCAAAGTATGGTCTTTTAAAAAAAACGCATAATTACCGCGATTTAGCCCAACAACCTAAAAAATGAGCAAACTTGGACGTTTTTCGCAAAAACAAAACATTGTTCCAGGCATAATATCTGTCAGCAAACCTCAGATTCGTGTCAATCGATCCAAAAAACTTAGAGAATAAATGTGATTAGGACTGTGCCTAAATTTTCCGTTAACTTTCCTAATATGTCTAGGCTATTAGTAAAATTACTGAAGTATTCAATTTGATTATGTTCAGATCAACGACTTCATTTTTTACGTCTTTTTGTAAATGTAAACGTATAAAGATGGTCATGGAATTGTAGTTTCATGCTAAAGAATTTTTTAATCAAGTTGTATTAATTTATAAAAGACACTTTGGCGTTCTTAAATATCTATAACTTACAAAGTTTTGGGATACTCTCAGTTCTACTGTAAAAATTCCAATCTTCGAAAGTATCTGTAGTTTATTTTTTATCTATTGGCATTATCAAGTTTGTCTGTATTATTTCTATATGCAATACTGTGCAATAAAATTAACAAAAGAAATTACAACAAAACGAATAACAATAGAATGAAAAAGAAAAAAACACAAAAATCAATTTCTCAATAAATGCTCGAATGTTCTTCCTTCAACTGCAACACATTTGTTAACACGTCGCACAAAATTATTTTTCACTAACTCTAATGTCGGCCATGTGATCTAAATTTTTCCTTCATATTTTCAGGTGTGGTTGGAATTTCTTCATACACATAATCTTTGACCCACAAAAAGAAATCGAGTGGGGTTAGATCAGGTGACCTCGGTGGCCAAGGTCCTACTTGACCTATCCACTGATTTTCTTTTCAGTGGTTAGAAACGTCTCGAAAGACAACTTGGAATTAATGTTTAAACTCGCAATTAAAAAACAAGGGTGCCATGACAATATTTCGTTAAAAAGAGAAAAAACGTTTGTAAGAATTGGTTCCATTCAGTTTAAGCTTAGTTTGTGTTTTAATTTATTCAAAGCGTTGAAAATGGCTAAATATTCAGGAAATGGTTTTAACGATTTTTATTCTTCGAGAATGTCAAAAAAATTGCTTACTGTCAAGTAGAATTTATGCAGCAGGATATCTCAATGCTGAAGAAAAGCCGCGACTTGAGGCGTTTCAAGATCTTTTCCAAAGAAACAGGTAGTGTTAAATTAAAAAAAATGGAAAGTAGCTAATAAAGCAGTAACAAATAATGAAAACCAACTTACAGTTTTACTTGCAATCCAATAAAATCCTCATGTAAGAACTTCACAAATATCGCATATGACTGATACAAAAAAATCTAGCGTGAAAAATATATTAAATGCCCGTAAATACCATGAACATCATATAGAACTTCATCAACAACTATATGGTCAAGAGTTTGAAGGAAGAATGAATTTTTGCAACTGGTTTTTGCAAAAAACTGCAGAAGTTCCTAATTTTCTCAATTCTATATTATTTAGTGACGAAGCTACCTTCAAAAGTAATGGTTTAGTGAACAGACATAACATGCATTATTATAGCAGTGGAAATCCTCATTGGATCAGGCATGTTCACCAAAAAATCGCTGGTCACTAAATGTATGGGGAGGAATTATTGGGTCTCATGTTATAGGCCCTTATTTTCTTGAAGATACTCTAACCGGCGAGGTGTATTTAAATTTTTTAATAGATGTGCTACATAACCTTCTTCAAAATATTAATGAAGCAATTTATGGAAATATGTGGTTCCAGCATGATGGTGTACCGCCCACTACCATCGAGACGTAGGAACATTTTTAAACCACTGGAAAGAAAATCAGTGGATAAGTCGAGGAGGACCCATTTCTTGGCCACCGATGTCACGTGATCTTACCCCACTCCATTTCTGTTTGTAGGGCAGCGTAAATGATTATGTGTATAAAGAAATTTCAACCACACCAGAAGATATGAAGGAAAGAATCAGAAAATCTTGTGCGAGGTGTTAATAGATATAAAAATAATACATATTTACATTATTTTCACCATCCCAATTTACTGAAAACAATGCATAGTTAATTAACAATATTAAGACAATTTGATAATGCCAATAGAATTTTTACAGTAGAATTGAGAGTATCTCAAAATTTTTATTTAAGAACGCCAAGGTTTCTTTTATAAATTAATACAACTTGTTTAAGAATATAAGTTTTGTTACGAACGAGTAAGTTCAAAGGTAAATATGTGATTAACAATTCTTTAGCATGAAACTACAATTCCATGACTATCTTTATACGTTTACATATACAAAAAGACGTAAAAAATGAAATCGTTGATCTGAACACAATCAAGTTGAGTACTTCAGAAATTTTACTAAGGAATGAATTTAATTTGCCTGAGTCTTTTATGCTTTAATTTTGTTCAAAAAAGTCTGTTAAATTTAAAATAATTCATTAAATTAATTTGTAATTGACTAATTGGTATATTATCTTTTGTTTTTACTTGAAATTTTTTTTCAGTAAGAAACTACAATCCCATAGCCAACTTAATACCTCTTCAGTCTTTTTGGCTATTTCACAAATAAACTGAAAATATTTTGAAAATGATTAATTTTAGACATGCTTGATGAAAAAGAAAAAATATCAAAGCATCGAATGACACGAACATCACGGGGGGTGCCATTTAAAAAATTTCAAATTGTTTTTACAAACAGTGACACGCCCTGTACATTATGAAACAAAATCTGAAAATTAATTTTTTCAAAATACTACAGGACCATGTAAAATATATAAAAGTCGCCTACAAATCAGTGGCGGCGACCGCAGTGGGATAATTTTTTCGGAAAACAATTGAATATCTCTAAAACCGAAGGAGATAGACCCATACAATTTTGTACTAAATGAAAGCGTATTTTATGAGCTTTCTAAAAATGTGATACTATAGAGGGTTTCATTAAAAATATAAGTTTAGTTTACTCTAACAACATGAAACACCCTGTATGATCAAAAATATTTTTAAAATGTAGTACCTGTGGTCCAAAATAAGTTCTCTAAGTTATTTCGTCTTTGTACAATCTTCCACCCCCTCCTCGAATGGCCACCCTGTATGTTTTATTGTTAGTTAGTGTTTTGAAAAGAAATGGTGTTCTCACATGAAGAAAAGTGTGACATTCTTGTTTGAAAGCAGCAGAATACTACAAAGTATTTATATCCACTTCGAATTTAACCTCATGGACGATATTTTTTGAGACTCGGAAATTTAGAAATACCAGCATTATTTTGCTAAAACAAGAACAAAAAAAATTTATAATAAATGAGGTCACGGAAATTGCAGTTATTGGTTATTTTGAAGCCTACCGAAAGAATTCAATATCAGATATTGTCAAGGATTCTAATTTGAGTTATGGCATTGTTCATAGAATTAAAAAAATACACATATTCCATAATGTATAACAAGAAAAAACATCATTACTGATCGAGAGAAAATCTTTTGTTGAAACAACCTAGAGGTCTACCAGTCCGTTTCATTTAAAGTTTGGTGCGGTTTAATTGGTTCACGGAAATTCTGGATAGGTTCTTAGATGAATTAGATGTTGTAGACCGAATCTGCATTTTTAGCAGGATGGCGCTCCTGCCCACAACTACACAGGTACTTATCAATTTTTAAGTACTATTTTTAATAATCAATGGATGGTCCCATTCAGTTGCCTCCCCAATCATCAGAACTAACTTTATGTAAAAAACGAAATTTACAAACAAAAGTATTATAACATGGACGCTTTAAAAATTGCAGTTAGGGAAAAACTAAACCGGATAGATGGTAGGACCCTGCTAAAGCCAGTTCGAACGGTTAAAAAACGTGGACTAAAATGTATTGTAGAATGGGGCTTTTGAGCATCTTCTTAGATAATATTTATGAGTTTATTTTGTACTAATTATATATTATAAGTTGATATGTTATAAGAGATTTCTAGACAATTTAGTTGTTCGAGGACATTAATATTTATCCGGAAAAAATTCATTATAGGCTTTATTGTTCAAAATTTATTGTTCTAACAGAAAACACAATACTTAATAATATACAAGGGTTTCTACATAAAAAATGTGATTCTACTTAAAAACTCGGAAACACGATGCTCGATTCTTTAGTCTTAAACACGCTAATTTAAACAACCTTATATTTTTTCTAATAACAAAGTTACCAATGGTGGACACTTAATTTAGATAAACCTGTATAGTTCAATTTTTTTCAATATCTGAATAATGATTAATTTTATAAGAAAATGTGTATTTATTAAAGAAAATTTAATTTTACATAACTATTCTTCATAAAGTTTCTTAATATGGACCAAATAAGTTTAAAATGGAATTTAAAAAGCTTAAACAACATTTAGTCATAGTTGTATAGAAGTGAGAGGCGTTGAAATTTTTTTTTCAAGTTAGCATCTAGATGTTTATTAACCTCTATGCGCATGAAGTTTTAAACGTACATCTAACATATATTATTGTTTTTATTTTTACAATGTTGCCTATTTTCTTTATGAACATATTAAAAAGGAGGTTGTCATTTTTCATATTTTTTTTTTACAATTGCTACAATTCATGCCTCACTTTATGTTCTATATGCTAATTGGATCCACACAAATTGTTGTATATCTTACGGATAGACTATCAAAGTTCTGATGACGATCCAGAGTTGAAATTTAAACATAACGTGTCAATTGAAATGATGAATTTGTTTTTTTTAAGTCAAGCTTTACATACTTTACGTATATATGCATGGTGAGATTAAGGATGGGTGTGGTCAGGATAGGATCGGAAGAAACGGAGTTAGGGTTCTGAGGGGGAAAATACTAACCCAACATTCACCTACGTAGCCGCACATGGCGTGCATATACGCAGTGACCATTCCGCCACATGTATATGAGGAAAACCCCCTGAAAAACCTCTTACAAGGTAGACGGTAACGGGAATCGAACGCATTATCTCCCGAATGCTAAGCAGGTCGTGTCATCACTACGTTACCAGCTCGGTAGAATAGAGCGGCCTAGTACTTCCCCTTGATCACCATCGTCAGTCTCGAAGAACTATGTAGTCGTCAGCCAGGCCTTTATCTTGGGGAAGAGATGAAAGTGGCTGAAGCTACAAACATTTTTACAGCTAATCGAAGGTTATGGCACTCGTATTAAAAACCATACTTTTGTTTAGTTTGTATCCGAAGATTATAACCATACAAGAAGCATTTTCTAAACCTGAAAAATATGACATATCTTATTATAATGCAACATAAATGGTAGTGAACTCGCTGAACTGTGTACAAGGTGTTTCTGAAATAGGTACCAAAAATGTAAGGGCATGTAAATAAGGTCAAATACTGAAGAAAACCTCAGTAACATTTTTTCGTAAACTGACACCTAAAGAAGATACACTCCCAACCCCCCAAATAGAGTTCCTGGCAAATGGTTTTTATTTGACTGATCCCGAACCCTTCAAGACAGAAAGATGAATATTGGTGGGGTTTCTAAACTTTTTAAGCATAAAAAGATGAAATTTATTAAGGGACAATTTTGCCCCTAACCTTTTCGAACATCCTTTTTCGCAGCTTTTGATATAAAATTGTGAAATTTTACTAAATTTCAATAGGTTGCGCCGTTTTCGAGTAAAACGGCCTTTTTGTGGAAATGGAATTTCAAGGATAAAAATAATCGAAGTGTGCTTAGGAATAACGCAACCTGCATTATTTTATTATCTGTTATTTGTTATAATTAAGTACACGTATCAATATTGAAAATATGCATCAATACATACCGTGTGGACGTTTAGGTTGGAATAAATTCAATATCTCGTAAAGCACAATTTTTTTCAAAAATCGCTCGGACCCGTCGATTTTATATTTTTTCGGGGCATATTTTGCGAGAAAAAAAATTTTATACAGGGTGTCTCAAAAAAGATTTGCTAAACAAAATTTTTTTTTTCAAATTGCAACCCAATTTTTTTATTGCATTTTTGGATTGCCCTTACAATTCTAAACATTTGTCATGTAGCATGTGCTATACCTAAGTCCAAGAGTTTTGGAGTTATTCGCATTCAAAATTTAAAAATTGAAAAAAGATCATGAAGAAAACGAAAAATAAAATAATTTTTATAACGTTTTATTATATTGATAACAAAGATTCGTAAACTTAAAAATAATTTTATTTCAGCAAATGCTCGACATGTTTTCCGTTAGCCAACTGACCATAGTCTAATCGATCTACAAATTCCTGTGCACATTTCGAACCATTTCGGGCGTTAGTTGACTAACGGAGGACATTTCGAACATTTGCTGAAATAGAATTATTTTAAGTTTACGAATCTTTGTTTTCGATATAATAAAACGTTATTTATATTTTCGTTTTCTTCATGATCTTTTTCAATTTTAAATTTTGAATGCGAATAACTCCAAAACTCTTGGACTTAGGTATAGCACATGCTACATGACAAATGTTTAGAATTGTAAGGGCAATCCGAAAATGCAATAAAAAAATTGGGTTGCAATTTGAAAAAAAAAATTTTGTTTAGCAAATCTTTTTTGAGACACCCTGTATAAAATTTTTTTTCTCGCAAAATATGCCCCGAAAAAATATAAAATCGACGGGTCCGAGCGATTTTTGAAAAAAATTGTGCTTTACGAGATATTGAATTTATTCCAACCTAAACGTCCACACGGTATACTCTGAATACGTTGACATGTTGCTAAGATTGGGCGACTGTCATAGAAACTCATTAGCTGCCGTGAGGCACTACAGTCAAAAATTTCCCGATAGAAACGTGCCAAAAAAAAGAACATTTCTTTCTACTGAGCGACGGTTACGTGAATATAGAACTTCAAATGATGATATGGAGTAGGGGACGGCCAAGAGCAGCCAGAATAGTACAAAATGAAGAACATGTTTTAAACCTTCTGGAAAGAGAGCCCGACAAGTTCAAAATCTCTCACTTAGAGAGATGGAACCATTTTTTACAGTCTTGTAAATGGCTGTTAGAGAAGCATACTCGAAACCCTAATTTTTTGTGTTCAATTATCTTCAGCGATGAGGCTACGTTTACGAGAAGTGGAATCTTTAACATGCGCAATGAACACTTTTGTGCTCAAGAAAATCTCCACGCCAGGAAAGTTACTCAGTATCAATATTCTTTCAAAATTAATGTTGCAATATTACACAACAATCTTCCAGGTTACCATATTCTCGAAGGTGACGGAGAAAGACACCGTCAATTCCTAGCTACAAGCCTGTTTGCATGCTCCTCCACATATTGATTGCCAATTGCTCACGGAAAATTTTCCACAACAATGGACCAATCGCGGAAATGACTCACTTTTTTATTCGCAGCCAGTGGATACCTTGGAATATTTGCGTCAAAGGATTGAAGATTTGACCAAATTTTGAAAGCACAGAAGTTCGACAAATTATTATTTTCACCTGAAGAAAAAATCGTGCGTTAATGCTGGCCGTTTTGAAGACGAAGCACGATTAAGTGTATCGTTTTACTACTTGTTTAGTTTTGTAATTTCCTGAAAATAGACTTTCTTTGATTTGTTTTTTTTGTATGAAATTAGGACTCATAACTTCATTACAAATTGCAGGTTGCGTTATAACTAAACACACTTCGAAGATACGTACCTAGGATTATTTTTGTTCTTGAAATTCCATTTCCACAAGAAGGCTGTTATACTCGAGAACGGTGCAACCTATCGATATTCAATAAACGCTGAAATTGCATGAAATTCACATTTCATCTTTTTAGGCTCCAAAAGCCTAGAAAACCCATAATTTTCATTTTCTATCTTGAAGGATAGGAGAGCAATCAAATAAAAACCATTTGTCAGGAACCCCAGTTGAGGGGGTGTATCATCTTTAGGAGTTTACTAAAAAATATTACTGGGATTTTCTTCATTATTTGGCCGTATTTACATTCTACCTTTTCGGCACCTATTTCAGACGCACCTTGTATATGTATATGTATATGTATATGTATTATATGTATATGTATATGTATATATAGTATATGTATATATATATATATATATATATATATATATATATATATATATATTATATATATATGTATATGTATATGTATATGTATATGTATATCTACATGTAAACACTGAATCGTTGAAAATGCAACCCAATTTACACATAATGGAAAAATGTTTTTTAACACATATAAATAATTTTTCAAGAGGTTGCTATGCTTAACTAGTTCTTGAAATACAAAACTGTAAATCTAACTTAAGCGTTATTTTATTGTGAAAAAATAAAACCTTAGATTACTATAATGGGTAAGGGCTATAATAGGTCAGCACGACTCTACTTCAGAAACAAGAGGGATGGTCATAAGCATGGCAGAGCAGAGCCTTTCTTATAATGAAATAAGCCGGCGCGTGGATCTTTCGGTATCTTACTTTTTTTTTACTTATTGGGTATTTTTGTTAACAATAATCTTTTAGAGAACTCAAGTTGCACGATGGTTTCAAAGACACATGTTAGGTGGACATAGACCTCTTACAACTGTTAGACCTGACAAAAGACGCAAAACAACTGTACAGGAAGATGAAGAAATGACGGTAGCAGCAGCTAGAAATTTATTTACTACAGCTACTCGCATACGAAAAGAAACCGGCGTTCAGGTTTCTCTCTACAATACGCCGTCGTTTACATTCTTCCGGAATACACCATAGACGCCCAGCAAGGAAACCATTGCTCACTAACGCGCATGCTGAGGCCCGTTTGAACTTTTGTAGGGAAAATTTGAATAGAGATTGGTCCAATGTAATATTTACTGACGAAAAAACTTTTCCTCTACACAAGACAGCCCTGTGCACTTATGGCGCCCAAACAATACCCGGTATAACACAGCGAACGTTAGAAAAAGTTAGAAAAAGTGGTAGAGTTCAATTAGGATTTTGGGGATGGTCCAGGAGAATTAGAAATGGTTTCACCACCTTTTCGATCACAAAGATACATCGAGTTTCTCGAAAACGTTATGTTACCATCAGTACGTGCATTGTATCCAGAAGAAGAAATGGAAACAATTGTTTTAGTACAAGACAACAGCCCAGTGCATACAGCTCGTATTGTAGCAGAATGGTTTGAAGACCATCCGGAAATAGAAGTTCAGCCATAGGCAGCAAACTCACCGGATTTAAACCCCATAGAACACCTTTGGGAAAAAATGGTTAGCCAATAGGAAGAACGCATGCAAGAAGCTGTTGTTCTGCGAAATCAAGCAGAATTATTCATCCACACAAAAATCTATTAATACGAGAAACCAATTTTATTCAAATCTTGTAGCTTCTATGCGCAACAGAATGCTGGAAGTCATAGAAAGGAACGGATTTTATACCCACTATTGACATGTGATATTTCTGTTAAATTGGTTGCATAGCCCTGTTCATTTTCAATGATTCAGTCTTTATATGTATGTGTATGTGTATGTGTATGTGTATGTGTATGTGTGTGTATGTGTATGTGTATGTGTATGTGTATGTGTATGTGTATGTGTATGTGTATGTGTATGTGTATGTGTATGTGTATGTGTATGTGTGTGTGATGTGTATGTGTATGTGTATGTGTATGTGTATGTGTATGTGTATGTGTATGTGTATGTGTATGTGGCTGTGTCTGTGCCTGTGTCTGTGCCTGTGTCTTTGTGTCTGTGTCTGTGTGCTGTGTGTCTGTGTCTGTGTCTGTGTCTGTGTCTGTGTGTCTGTGTGTCTGTGTGTCTGTGTCTGTGTGTCTGTGCCTGTGTGTTTGCGCCTGCGCCTGCGCGTGCGCCTGCGCGTGCGTCTGAGCGTGCGCCTGAGCGTGCGTCTGAGCGTGCGCCTGAGCGTGCGTCAGAGCTTGCGTCTGGGCGTACGTCTGAGCGTGCGTCTGAGCGTGCGTTTGAGCGTGCGTCTGAGCGTACGTCTGAGCGTGCGTCTGTGTGTGCTTCTGAGTGTGCGTCTGCGTGTGCGTCTGAGTGTGCGCCTGAGTATGCGCCTGAGTGTGCGTCTGAGTGTGCGTCTGAGTGTGCGTCTGTGTGTGCGTCTGTGTGTGCGTCTGTGTGTGCGTCTGTGTGTGCGTCTGTGTGTGCGTCTGTGTGTGCGTCTGTATGTGCCTCTGCGTGTGCGTCCGTGTGTGCGTCCGTGTGCGTCTGTGTGTGCGTCTGTGTGTGCGTCTGTGTGTTCGTATGTGTGTGCGTCTGTGTGTGCGTCTGTGTGTGCGTCTGCGTGTGCGTCTGAGTGTGCGCCTGAGTATGCGTCTGAGTGTGCGTCTGTGTGTGCGTCTGTGTGTGCGTCTGTGTGTGCGTCTGTATGTGCCTCTGTGTGTGCGTCCGTGTGTGCGTCCGTGTGTGCGTCCGTGTGCGTCTGTGTGTGCGTCTGTGTGTGCGTCTGTGTGTGCGTCTGTGTGTGCGTCTGTGTGTGCGTCTGTGTGTTCGTCTGTGTGTGCGTCTGTGTGTGCGTCTGTGTGTGCGTCTGTGTGTGCGTCTGAGTGTGCGTCTGTGTGTGCGTCTGTGTGTGCGTCTGTGTGTGCTTCTGTGTGTGCTTCTGTGTGTGCGTCTGTGTGTGAGTCTGTGTATGCGTCTGTGTGTGCATCTGTGTGTGCGTCTGTGTGTGCGTCTGTGTGTGCGTCTGTGTGTGCGTCTGTGTGTGCGTCTGAGTGTGCGTCTGTGTGTGCGTCCGTGCGTCTGTGGCTCCGTGGGTCCTTGCGTCCGTGGGTCCTTGCGTCCGTGCGTGTGTGTGTGTGTGTGTGTGTGTGTGTGCGTCTACGTGTATGTGTACGTGTATGTGTACGTGTACGTGTACGTGTACGTGTACCTGTACGTGTACGTGTACGTGTACGTATACGTACGTATACGTATATACATACTGAAACCCGATCATTGAACAAAATTTTATAAATTTTTTTACACTTTAACTCATTTTGTAAAATTATTATTATTTACTTGTCATGAACATTAGTCAAGTGGCTTTGATATGTGTGGATCCTTGCGATATTGCAGGCTCACATTCCATTAATATAATTTATTTTACTGCAATCTCATTATGCTTACATCGTAACTACAACCGAAATTCCTTAAGTTATTGATCGAAGCGAGTGTCAAAAAAGGGATTCGCTCTATTTAAAGAATTATATTCTAATAATGGGGAATAATTAAGCAAGTAAAGCAAAGACCAAAGTCAAAAGAATGGAAATTTTCCCTTAGACTTCGCTGTTTTCCTGTCAATACAACATATATCATTATCAATAGAAAGTATATAAGTAAAATAACAAACAAGTAGTTATGGTAACAAATCCTTAAGGTAAAACAGCAAACTTGATATAAATTATAATTCCTTATTTAAAATATCTGTTACAGGTGAATCTATAAGGTTCATTAATGGGTACTTTTTGATTATGTTTATACATTTCGAATGCTTTCAAAACATCTAATTTGTCTTGTTATTACAAAAATGTAAAAATTTAATGTCGTTTTGTGAACTTATTTACTGTTACATGTTTCGCATAATTTGATTTGTCTGTGGGTTTATAACTGTAACATCTGATGTGCTCTTTACATCTAATATCAAAGTTCCTAAGCGTTCGTCCAATATAAACAGAATCATCGAATGTGTAGATAAATTTATATATATATATATATATATATATATATATATATATATAAGAAAGAAACACCTTGCATACAGTTCAGCGATTTCACTACCATTTACGTTGCATTATAATAAGATAAAATGTCAGATTTTTCAGGTTTAGAAAATGCTTCTTATATGGTTATAATCTTCGAATACAAACTAAACAAAAGTATGGTTTTTAATACGAGAGCCATAACCTTCGATTATCTATAAAAATATTTGTAGCTTCAACCACTTTCGTCTCTTCCCCAAGATAAAGGCCTGGCTGATTAGTTAGAGCTTGAGACTGACGATGGTGATCAAGGGGAAGTACTACGCCGCTCTATTCTACAGAGCTGGTAACGTAGTGGTGACACGACCTGCTTAGCATTCGGGAGGTAATGGGTTCGATTCCCGTTACCGTCTACCTTGTATGAGGTTTTTCAGGGGGTTTCCCCATACACATGTGGCGGCATGACCACTGCGTATATGCACACCATGTGCGGCTACGTAGGCGAATGCTGGGGTAGTATTTCCCCCCTCAGAACCCTAATTCCGTTTCTTCCGATCCTATCCTGACCGCACCCATCCTTAATCTCACCATGCATATACACGTAAAGTATGTATGTATACTGGGAATCCATGATTGTGGCTGAAGGAGCTCGGAAAGCTCGAGCAGCCCGCCCTCCCCCTTGGAGACGGAATGAAATACGTGGCCCTTTCCTTCTTTTCACTATTCAAACAAGTAGTTATGGTAACAAATCCTTAAGGTAAAACAGCAAACTTGATATAAATTATAATTCCATATTTAAAATATGTTACAGGTGAATCTATAAGGTCAACCTATTTGTTCATTAATGGTACTTTTTGATTATGTTTATACGTTTCGAATGCTTCTAATTTGTCTTTTTATTACAAAAATATAAAAATTTAATGTCGTTTTGTGAACATAATTTGATTTGTCTGTGTGTTTATAACTGTAACATCTAATGTGCTCTTTGCATCTAATATCAGTTCCTAAGCGTTCGTCCAATATAAACAGAATCACCGAATGTGTAGATAAATTTATATATATATATATATATATATATATATATATATATATATATATATATATATATATATGGTGTAAATCAAATAGGGCCACCCCTGTAACTTTTGAATGGGTCGTTAGATTTTGTTCAAATTTTGGTGGGCTATATTAGTGCCAGTTTGGGATTCTTTACATAAAAAAAACAATATGACACAAAAGCTGAAAATTTAAATGGAACACCCTGTATATTTTTACATATATGGATTCTAAGGCTCCAATACATACGTCATCTAAGTTATAGATAATTGACGTACAATTACGCCCACAATATTATTTTCCCTAATTAATTTTTGTGAAGTTGTTGTTGTGTTAACCATCAAATTTAAAAATTACGCTTTTTTAACTAAAACTCACTATTCCCAATAGAAACATACATGGGCCACCCTGTATATTAAATAGCTCTTTCAAGTACTAGTAAAACGATATGCATAGTCATTTCCTTAGTTCCTAAATAAAGCAGTAATTTTTAATTTTCTGATTTTTATTAACACAACATGCTCTTGAAACCGACTCTGTCAAAATAAAATGGCGTTTGAGTTGCCATTTGGCAGATGAACTGTATATATTTGAAGCCGTATAATCCAAAAATGTAAATCAAAATCTAACGACCCGTTCAAAAGTTACCTATTTGATTTACACCTGATATATATATATATATATATATATATATATATATATATATATATATAATATACAGTGGGGCTCACAGAAGTCCCCCCTACAATATTTTCTGAACCGTTTAAAAAAAAAAATTTGAAATGTGCCACACAAAAATTATACTAACAATAGTATGTTTTGGTGAATTTGTCATTTCAGTAAAGTCCAATATGGCAGCTGGGCGCCATATTGAATTTTTTTTAATGGAAATAGGGGTTGTGCGGTATGTCAAATGAAAGCCCCTTAATGAATACTAACTAATACCCAAGTTTCACTTTTTTAATATTGCTGAAAACAAAATGGCGGCGGATTAAAGATTAAACGTTGGGTCCATGATTTTCTTGAATTTTTTAAAATAAAAAAAAAGAAAATCTTTAAAATTATTATTATTAATATCAAGTATTATTATAAGGCGAATTCGAACATAAAAATAAGCCAGTGGCAACCCTCATAAAACACTAGAAATAGTATGTTTTGGTGAATTTGTCATGTGAGTAAAGTCCAATATGGCAGCTGGGCGCCATATTGAATTTTTTTTAATGGAAATAGGGGTTGTGCGGTACGTCAAATGAAAGCCCTTAACGAATACTAACTAATCCCCCAGTTTCACTTTTTTAATATTGCCGAAAACAAAATGGCGGCGGATTAAAGTTTAAACGCTGGGTCCATGATTTTCTTGAATTTTGAAAATAAAAAAAAGAAAATCTTTATTTTAAAATTATTATTATTAATATTAAGTATTATTATAAGGCGAATTCGAACATAAAAATAAGCCAGTGGCAACCCTCATAAAACACTAGAAATAGTATGTTTTGGTGAATTTGTCATGTGAGTAAAGTCCAATATGGCAGCTGGGCGCCATATTGAATTTTTTTTAATGGAAATAGGGGTTGTGCGGTACGTCAAATGAAAGCCCTTAATGAATACTAACTAATACCCAAGTTTCACTTTTTTAATATTGCTGAAAACAAAATGGCGGCGGATTAAAGATTAAACGTTGGGTCCATGATTTTCTTGAATTTTTTAAAATAAAAAAAAAGAAAATCTTTAAAATTATTATTATTAATATCAAGTATTATTATAAGGCGAATTCGAACATAAAAATAAGCCAGTGGCAACCCTCATAAAACACTAGAAATAGTATGTTTTGGTGAATTTGTCATGTCAGTAAAGTCCAATATGGCAGTTGGGCGCCATATTGAATTTTTTTCTAATGGAAATAGGGGTTGTGCGGTAGTCAAATGAAAGCCCTTAATTAATTCGAACTAATACCCAAGTTTCACTTTTTTAATATTGCTGAAAACAAAATGGCGGCGGATTAAAGATTAAACGCTGGGTCCATGATTTTCTTGAATTTTTTAAAATAAAAAAAAAGAAAATCTATTTTAACTAGATGTAAAATCATGAACTGTTAGACAAATTTGACGTATAAAGGTGTTGATTTCATGGTAAAAACAGTTCAAAAATAGACGTAATTATGTTAGATAAAATCACATTAATATAGTTGAAAACATATATTTCATGTAAATTTTCAAATGACACATTTTTTTCTTTTGCAAATATTGTTTACGTTTCGGGAAAGTAATATTTATATTCCCATCATCAGAACACATTAAATGTTAAATTGTATAAAATTTTGGCATAAAGGTTGCAGCCATAATACCTAATTAATATATGTAATCAACTATTTTTTTTTATATTTTTAGGATTACAGTAATAAATTTTAATAAACAAAACAGTATAAATCTGTGATTTTCCAAATCATCCGCAAATATAAATTTTATTAAGTAACAACGATGGGGGTCGTAAACTCTCCTGGTTTTCATGAACGTAAAGAGGTTACCACCAACATGTGACTTTAATTCTTCATGTAACCATTATGTTTTGTTTATTAAAATTTATTACTGTAATATTAAAAATATAAAAAAAAATAGTTGATTACATATATTAATTAGGTATTAATTAGCAATCAACATTTTTGATAAATTTTCAAAAGTATAAAATTTAACATTATATATGTGTTCTAAATGTGGATTTTATAATATTTAATATTTCCATGAAACACAATATTTAGTCAAAAGAAAATGGCATTTGAAAATTTACTATGAAATATATGTTTCAATATTAAGTGATTATTATCACAATTCGACTATTTGTGAAACTATAGCCATGAAAGCCAACACCTTTATAAAAAAGAAAATCTTTAAGATTATTATCTATTAATATTAAGTATTATTATAAGGCGAATTCGAACTAAAAAAGCCAGTGGCAACCCTCATAAAACACTAGAATATAGGTATAGTTTATTTTGGTGAATTTCAATCATCGCGGATTAAAGTCTAAACATGGGTCCAATGAATTTTCTATGAAATGGTTTTAACGTAAAAAAATGAAAATCTTTAAAATGATTACTACTAATACTAAGTATTCATTATATGCTGAATTCGAACATCAAAATGGCATGGCAAGATCTTAAACACTAAACATGGGTCCATGATTATTCTTGAATTTTTTAAAATAAAAAAAGAAAGTCTTTAAAATGTATTAGCTATTAATATTAAGTATTATTATAAGGCGAATTCGAACATAAAAATAAGCCAATGGCAACACTCTTAAAACACTAGAAATAGTAGGTATGGAAATTAATTTTAATTTTTTTTTTAAGAGAAGTCAATGTTTGTTTCAATCACTCGAGGGAAAATTTCAAAAGTTCTAACCACAAATGTCACAAAACAAAGGTTCGATGCAAAACCTGTATTAAACGAAAAAAGACACTGATCAACTTTTTAATTTATGAGGTGTTCAAAGTGATTACCCTCTACTAATAGGTAATGGTAAAGTCTAGCATTAATTTCTGCTCACACATTACGGAACGTATCCAAGTTATTATTTTGGCAAATGTTGATAATTCTTTCTCGTAATTCCGCGATCGATTGGACTTCTGTGGAATACACCTTTTGTTTTAAATAACCCCGTAAGAAAAAGTCTAATGGTGATAAGTCGGGGGATCGAGCAGGCCACTCGATTGGACCTCGTCGTCCTATCCAACGATCGTGGTACACTTGATCTAGATATTCCCTTACTGGGCTGCAATAGTGGGCAGGAGCACCATCTTGTTGAAAAACTACATCCATATCAACTTCATGAGGGTTGTCTTCTGCTATTTGAACAATCATTGAATGGTCGATCGTAGTTTCCAGTATATTTAAATAGATTTGTCCTGTTAGATTTTCGTCAATAAACAAGGGACCTACAATGTGGTTTCCCAGTATTCCAGCCCAAACGTTTATTTTTTGGGGGTATTGGGTGCGAGTTTCCCGGAGTACATGCGGATTCGTTATCACTCCAACACCGAACGTTCTGTCTATGAACATTTCCATTCAAGAAAAAAGTACACTCGTCACTAAAACAAATATTCTGCAGGTAAGTTGGGTGCCGTTTTAAGTTGGCGGTCATTATTTCGCAAAAATTGTACTCTTCTATCAGCAATTGATGCAACATTTGAATTTTATAAGGATGAAATTTATTTTTTCTCAATACCCTTTTCACTGTCGCTGAAGATACACCAGAAGTTTCCGCATAGATGTTGTGGGATTTACAACAATTTCGGCAATTATGTCAACGTGTGTGTCTTCAGGAATGCGCACATGGCCAGGAGGTTTTTCATTATTTATAGAGCCAATCCTATAAAATTTATTTACCAATTCTCGCAGATACTTCCTACAGATAGGGGGATCAGGAAACCGTTCATTAAATACTCTGACTGCTTCATGATAATTTCGACTTGCACAATAAACGAGAATAGCCTCTACGTTTTCTTGCATAGGCCGAAAATTAACCATTTTCACTTTTCTGTTTTGCCAAATGCAGATATAAGAACAACAATATTTTTTTAAATGTCACTAAAACAACTATTCAAAAAAACTGAGATCTATACAATTTCTTTACAAGTTTTCTTTTGTTTACCACCAGGTGACTGGATTGAAAATTTAATTTTTGACAAAAATTACATTCGCAAAGTAACAGTATAGGAGCTGTGGTCACTTTTTGTTTGTTTTTTACTGGTCATTTAAACTTTAATCCGCCGCCATTTTGTTTTTGGCAATATTTAAAAAATGAAACTTGGGGATTAGTTAGTATTCTTTAAGGGCTTTCATTTAATGTACCGCACAATCCCTATTTCCATTAAAAAAATTAATATGGCGCCCAGCCACCATATTGGACTTTACTGACATGACAAATTCACCAAAACATACTATTTTTAGTATAATTTTTGTGTGGCAAATTTCAAATTTTTTTCTTAAACGGTTCAGAAAATATTGAAGGGGCCGTGTGAGCCGCACGGTATATATATTTCAAAATATGAAATTGATATGTATTTATTTTCTATTGATTCTGTGTTAAGTGGGTAAATGTTTTAGATACAACATTTGTTCCCTTAATTTGTAACTAAAGTGTCGATTATATTTGAAATGTAACCGTTTGGTTGTGCAATTTGTTTTATAATTGATATTTCTTTATTGAAATTTGCTTGGTTTAATGGTAAAAAAATTGCTCTATGTACTAATGGTCTATATGCAGTTAACTTATGTGTTTTATGGTGACATAAATCGTTTGGGATTGTAATGTCTGTATGTGTAGGTTTTCTGAATGTGGAAAACTCAGACTTGTTCTGTGTATTAATTTTTATGTTTAAATCTAGAAAATCAGTGGCTCTATTTTGTTTTTTCTCTAGTGTAAATGTTATGTTAGGATGTAAATTGTTAATATTAATTAAAAACCCATCAATGATATCTGATGAACTCTCAAACCATGCTAAAATATCATCAACATAACGAAACCAAAATACAATCTTACCAGAAACATTTAATTAAAAAATTTCATCTTCTAAATTATCCATAAAGATATTATCTAAAACGTGCGAAATTGTATTGCCCATGGGTAACCCACTTTAAATTATCCATAAAGAAAATGGGCGAAATTGGATTGCCCATAGGTAACCCACTTTTTTGTAGGGCAATTTCGCCCATTCACAAAACAACATTGAATTTTTACATTTTGTAATTAAAAAAAAACAAATAAGATGTTTTGGAAGAATTCGAAATTTATAGACATGCACATAAAGTACCTTTAATAAACGAACAGGTTAATCTTTAACAGATATTTTAAATATAAAATTATAATTTCCATGTTTGCTGTTTTATGTTAATGATTTGTTTGTTATTTTGCTTGTATATATTTTCTCTTGATGACGATACATGTTGTATTGAAATGCGTAGAGAAATAAACAATTATATAAAAGCAAATGTGGAATTACATTGTGTTTAAATCTTTAGTGCTACTGAATATGGAATTCTATGATGTAAGGTTAAAGAATATAAATATAGTAAATATTTTGCCTGAGAAATGTTCATTCTTATTCTAAAATTGTTTTTAATAATGTTTCTAATGCAATATCTTTTATTTGTTTTGATATATATATATATATATATATATATATATATATATACTGACTTTCATAAAAATTGCAACACCTAGAATTTGTTGAACGATTTTATTGGAACTTTCGTCAACGATGTCTTTCATTAGAACAAACGATTAAAATTTGAGTAAAATCTAGCTAGTAGTTTTTTTTTTGTTTTTTCCTTTGCTCTTAGTAACAATAAATATGAAGAAATAAACCAATCAGTGTGTAATTAACTGGCAATTTTGCAAATTGTTTGTTCACAATTTCGTTCTGAACTTAGAACAATGCCAAGAGTACGTCAACATCAACATTTTTCCCAATTGACTGATTTTGAACGTGACCGTATTATTGGCATGAGAGAGGCCGGTCTTTCGCTAAGAGAAATTGCTCGTCGTGTAAACCGAAATGTTACAACGGTATTGAGATGTGTAAATGGTCCGAGAAGCAACAGTCGTCCTGGATCTGGAGTCCTGGACTACAGATCGCAAAGTTTGACTTTCAAGAGACAGATTTTAAACAACTCGATCGATTGCAAATGATTGGATGAGAGGTGTAGGACTCAGAATGACAATGTCATCTGATTATCGCCGGATAATGTCTTATCGGCTGCGTTCATATACTCTATTTTTATGTCTTCCTCTTACACCACTTCACCGTCTACGCAGGCTAGAATGGAGCAACGAAAGAGCGAATTGGGCGCAAGAATGGCATCGAATTGTGTTTAGTAACGAGTCTCGATGTTGCTTGTGGGCCCACGATGGTCGTAGGAGGGTCAGACGGATGCGTGGAGAACGTAAAAATCCAACATTTTTTGTGGAACGCAACACAGCCCTCACACAAGGAGTGATGATATAGGGTGCAATATGTTACGGTAGCAGATCACCCTTGGTCTTCATTGATGGCAACAAACGCCACTGGTTATATTGCCAATGTGCTAGAACCTTTTGCGCTTCCATATATTCAGGGGCTGGAAATTCCCATTTTCCAACAAGATAATGCCGTCTTCCCATGGCTTGCTCGGTTGCCTGATTTGTCGCCCATTGAACATGTATGGGATGAGGTCGGTAGGTGACTGGGTAATTTACCACACCCTACAGATAACTTACACGATCTCCGGCTACGGATTCGAGAAGCTATAGATCACTTGATTGATAGCATGCCACGCCGTCTAAATGAGTGCATTACAAATCGTGGCAGAGCAACTGATTATTGAAAAAAACATTTTTAGTTTTTGTTTTATTGTTTTCAAATTTTAATCGTTTGTTTGTTCTAATGAAAGACGTCGTTGACGAAAATTTCAATAAAATCGTTGCAATTCTTATGGAAGTCAGTATAAATGAAGCATTTTAGAAAACTGTTTTTTTTTCTAATTGAATTTGGTTATCAGTTAATAAAATGTTTAGAATGCCTGTTTATCCACGTGTTCCTTTTATCAAAAAATTGACTGACTAAAACCTTGATTATATAATCAATTCTAAAACCAATATCTAGTCTTTTCGATTTCAATGCTGTTTGTACAGTTTTCTACAAAAATTTTCATTCGTTCGATTTCGCGATTTCCTTGTGGATTATATGGCGTAATTCGACTTGTTGCAATACCATTATTATGTAGAAATTATTTTAATTCCAGTGACGTAAATGCAGCTCCTCTGTTTGAATCAATATAATTATGTTGGTAACTCAAGTAAATTAACTAAATATTTTATGACAGTATTAGTTGAAGTGATACCATGGAAACGCAAATGTAAACTAGAGTATTCCTCTACTATGGTCAACAACCTCTTATTAGAAGTACTACGATGTCGACCCATAGATTCGCATATTTGACCTTTGAAGAGGTTTTGTTGGTTTAATTAAAGTACTTTGGATTTTACAAAATCTAGTCTTAATTTCTGCATAAATCAGGCAGTTTTGAGTCATGTTTTTACACCTAATGTTTTAAACTTTGACTTAAGTTATAGCGCATACTCAAGAAAGAGTATTTTCCTTCCTGGTCTATAAATTATGTCATATTTGTAGAATGATCATTCTAATATCCATCTTTGTATTGTGCCATTTTTAATTTTACTTGTATATTGCTATCAAACATATAAACACAGATCATTAATCCGTAAGTAATTGACATTTACCTCCAACGTCTCAAAGATTCTAAAATTCCACATGCTTCTTTCTCAATGGCTGAATATTTTCGTTTAGGATCCGATAAAGTTCTTGAGAAAAAATTTTGGGTCTGCCTTCTTGAGACATAGCAGCTACAATAGAATGGTCAGAAGCGTTCGTTTTTCCTGTAAACCTAGGTTCATCGTAAATTGCGTATACTACAAGATTGGTAGCTTCCTCACAACCTTTTAACGCTCTCTGGTACGTATTTGTACCACTTGCTATTACAGTCGATCTATGCATCAATTTTATGCTAAACATCCACCTTATGGCGCATTTAAATATTTTAGACGCTCTCCGGTATATGTACGTTCCATATTTAATATATAGCGCCACCTACATTGAGAAGCTTGAACCCCTGTCATAAAATGGTGTGCATTTGTACCAGTGAACGTGTGAGCAAGTGAAGAGTCTAGGACACAACGTCCACTGGTCACAATGCCCACCACCTTCTAAACCACCATCTTGGTCACAACGCCCACTTTTAAATTTGGTCGCAACCTCCACTCTGGTCACAACCTCCACCGACATGTACTGTTAATATCGCACAACGACGTTGACCGCAACATCTACTTTTATTTTCCGGGCAGAACTGGATCATTAGATCTACTTGGTCACAACGTCCACCAATGCTCTCGGGCTACATCGTCCGCTGGACAATTCCGGAGGTGCCTAAGACGAATTGATCTTTAGCTTCCCTATCTCAAAAATCTAAAAAAATATATGAATGAAGGTTTCACTGAATCAAATTGTTCATAATTTAAACATACTTTTGACTATGCAGTGTGTCCCACTTATTGTAGGCATTTGTGATTGGGTGATAAATAGTTCCTTTTTGGTGCTATTTCATAATTTTCAAAAAAGATATGATTGTGGCTTCCAACTAAAATTTCAATATCTCCGAAACGAAACAACGTGCGGAGATGCGGTTAAGAGAACACCATTCTTTATCTTTTCTGAGAACGTCGAAGGATTTCGTTTGAAAACGCATGGATTAAGTATTTTAAACAGGTCAATCGTGGATAACATCTTTTTAAATAGAACGGTATACTCAGTTTGTCACCATGCGATGCAAATTTTCATTATCATTCACTTTTGCTACAGTATGCTTGCGGCTTATTCCGCGGCTTATTCCCCGTCACAAATCGTAACTTTCAATCGCACTATTCTATTTCTCAATAAAACAAGGGTACATTGATACATATAGTTTGATTACGCAATTAAACAAACACAAGGTTTCTTTTCAAAACAATGATACCAACATTTTAACTTAAAAAAACAGATGTCACTCATTAAAGCACATTTTTAGAACGATTTGTAAAGACGTTTATTATATTATAATTGTCTATCCGATTAGCAATGTCACTTTCACGTCCCTGAGGAGTACCCCTCCAAGAATGTCTTGTAATATAGTGGAACTAACTCTAGTTTTTATTAGTTTTAATAGTGAAAAATTGGTTTCACATTTTACTTGAGTCGCAGATAATGTCAACCAAAATGTATAAGCTTTATAGTATACATTAAAGAACGCTGAAGGATGCATACATACTAAATCTTTTAAGAGTAAAGGAGCATTAAACGAAACATCCTGGACATTGAGACGACTATAATTTATTCTGATAGCTTAAGTCTCCTGCATCATGAATTTCAACAAGGCGGAAAAAGAGCGTCATTTTGACACTAAATTGCTCTAGTCGATATTTAAGAACTCGGATATAACTGAAATTATTTTTTATTTGTATGTTCTCTTGAATGTGTTAAAATCTTTCAACTGAACTTTATTATTGTATGTCACTTAACATGTGATACATAATGCTACAAGCCAGCTTCCAATTTTTTCCAGAGATTTTTATCTTCCCCCTTTAGCTGGCTCAAACAGAAAAGATTGGTCAGAACTGAAAGTAATGTTTGAGTTCGGGTTAGCTTTGCTCACCTGGTAATTTTACCTAAACGTTAATTGGTAATTTAATAGTAATTTAACAACTCAAGTATCTATAGGTCAGTACAAGTTTGGATACTGTCTCTTTTTTCCACCATTCCATTATTCTATTATTACGATGAAGTACATATATTAATAACTGCCTACAATAAAATAAAAGTCGAAACTACGTTTGGGAAAAGATCACTTAACGTAGCGATCTACACCACCTAAATCTCAGGCACGTGGGGCTTATTTCCATACTACCACAAAGGACAAACCTATATAAGCGATCGTTCCAATTAATGTAACTACTTTATAGAATAGTACACCACAAAAATTGAGAGCTCTTGGATTAAACCATTTCCGTGAAGCGGTAACGCATACATTTCTAAACCAGTGAAAACAAGTAAATATATAAATAGAACAAGAGTGCAATATGGGCAACTCATCCTCAAATTTTTATTGGCAATTTATTTTTGTTGACAATTCAATATCTATTCATAGTCCATTTTCATCATGCAACGACATATATAAATAAATACCCTGATCAGCATCACCATCGTCATCATCCTCATCGTCATCTTAATCGTCACCACCACCGCCGCCACCTCCACGCCACCGCCATCGCCATCGTCATCGTCACCGCCATCGTCACCGTCAACGACATCGTCACCGTTATCGTCACCGTAATCGTGACCGTCATCGTCATCGTCATCGCCACCGTCATCGTCACCGTCATCGTCACTGCCATCGTCACCGTCATCGTCACCTGCATCGTCACTGCCATCTTCATCATCACCGTCATCACCACCGTCATCATCACCGTCATCACCACCGTCATCTTCATCGTCATCCTCATTGTCATCCACATCGTCATCCTCATCGTCAGCCTCATCGTCATCTTCATCGTCATTTTACGTCATCCTCATCGTCATCCTCATCGTCACCCTCATCGTCATCCTCATCGTCATCCTCATCGTCATCCTCATCCTCATCGTGATTCTCGTCGTCATCCTCATCGTCATCCTCTTCGTCATCCTCTTCGTCATCCTCATCGTCATCCTCATCGTCATCCTCATCGTCATCCTCATCGTCATCCTCATCATCATCGTCATTATCGTCATCACCGTCATGACCGTTATCACCGGGATCACCGTCATCATCGTCATCGTCGTTATCGTCATCGTTATCGTCATCGTTATCGTTATCCTCATCGTTATCGTCATCGTTATCGTCATCGTTATCGTTATCGCGTGTTTTTGAAATTTTGTATTCAAAACAGTTTTATAAAACACTTTTGGTAAATTAGGTTTAATTTTTGTTTCAAGATTCTCTATTAGTGTATTTGTTCACAAATAGAAAATAAACTTTGTGTATGGATTTAACATGGCTTATTATCGTTTAGAGAAAAAAAGTGTTTCTGAAGGTCCAGGTTTGTATATAAATCCATATACTAAAATATGGTACACATTTGTACCACTGAAAATTTTATACATTTTCAATGCAGGAACGCTCACTGGTACAAATATGTATCAACCCATAAAAAAAGATCTAAAGAAAAACTAAACATTTTTATGTCACACTATGTTTCAAAGGCACCCTAATAATTCATATATATCGTCAAAAAACTTTTAAATAAAGCCCCAGAGTCTTGCGCATTAAAGGGTTAAAGGAAATGACATAACTATGAGGCATTGAATTTTTTGTAGTTTGATATCAATCGTCAGTAATATAAAAACATTCCCAAACTGTAGTGAAGTTGAATCTTTAGGTACCGATAACAGTAATAATGACTTAAATCTCTCTTCATCAGGTCAGGTTTAAAAATTTTATGTGATAGTGTATAGTGTACTAAGATACTGCGAAAATGCATTTGTATTTAAAGACAGTTTGATCCTTTGCCGCCGTTTTCATAAAACGGTTTCAATTTTCATCATGTTCTGATTGAGTTTTACCATAAACAGTTACGTCAGCCAATCATGAAAAAGTGTCATTCAGTTTATATTATCAGGGATAATTTAACTAGTGCTATGCTTATTAACGGTGATTACATGAGTTAAAGCCGATGGAAACGCAACCAGCGCGAAGCGCGAGTTCAATTTTCTGACGGCTTTAACGGGTGTTATCAACAATAATAAAAATAGTACGAGTTATATTTAAGAAAAGAATATAATTTATTATTCACATAGGGTCGTTTTAGCCAATTAAACTGCGTACTTTCCTCAGCAACGTGTCAATTAGCACAATAAATTATTATGGCTGTAATGGACACGTTACAAGGATTGGCTAAACCGACCCCATGTGATTAATGAACTATATTCTCCAATCCATAAAACTCTTCGAAAACACCTAACTACATTAGGAACACGAAATGATGTACGATAAACTTGATACAAATTACCACATGCTTCAAATGCAAGATATTTTTTTTGATTCTAAAACCGAATTTTGAAGATAAGATAATTGAAGTAGGATTTTTGGGCGCCGGAGTTTAGACGCCGCCTTGTGACCGCCACCGTTTGTTCGCCGGGACTTTTGGGCGCCGCCAATTTGGCGTTAGGCGTTTGGGTGCCGAAGTGTGGAAATATTAAAAATAGTCTACGGGTTTTCCGTTATTTATCGTAGATATGTTTGTAAGACATTTTAGTTATTTTTGAATAAAAAGACAAAATCGTATTTGGAATCTTAATGTACTTACAAACAACTTCAGGACAGTTTTGTTATTTAACAATTAAAATGAGGTTATACTTACACAATAAAAAGTAAAACTAACTACAATATAGTTCACCATCCGTTTCCCTTTCACACAAGAGCTTCTTTTGGTTTTTGTCATTTCCATAACTTTTGACACCAACTAATCTAACTCGCAAATAACAATTGAAAACAACTGAAGAAATATTGTTGGGGGCTCAATTTAAATAGATTCAGTGACACCGTACTAATTACCTATAATTGTAAAGTTGTTTGAAAAGATATTTGTAAAGTTAAATACATATTGTACTAAATGGAGTTTATACTAATGACCTTTACAAGAAGAGATTAAATGGAAATATTAAAAATATCATTATTAAAAGTTTCAAACTATTTAGTTTTCATGAAACATATTTACAAACGTCCAGCGGACAACAGTTGGTGCCCAAACGCCCAAACTGCGGCGCCCAAACGGCGGCGCCCAAACGGCAGCGACCAAATGTCGCGTACTGATTAATAATAATTTCAATATTTGGTAAAGGAAACGCACCTAATTCAGTGAATTTGTAGAGCTTTGAAAATAGTCAATTACAAAACTTTTGCGATGATTTTCATTCCCGGTTACCTGAACTTGCGCTTTCCAAAGTGATTTACTTTCTTTTTTATTTTACTTGCTAGTAACATCGTTATCTCTTCCTCAATTAATTTACAGACATCTCTAGAAAATCTTGTAGACCTAATAGCAATCACGTTACAATTATAATATAGATTTGAAAATAACGACACAGGTGATATGTTTGCTTGTGTTCTTAACGGTCCTCTTTTTCCAGAAAATGATAATCCTACTTTGGAATGTTTGCTGCCCGATTATGACATCAGCACATATATCTTTGAGACTATAATTCATTAATCACATGGAGTCTTTTTAGCCAATGAAACTGCATACTTTCCTTAGTAACCTGTCTATTATAGCGATAATAATTTATTGTGGGAATAGACACGCTACTAACGAAAGTATGCAGTTTCATTGGCTAAAACGACCCCGTGCGATTAATGAATTATATTCTCTTCGCATTCGTTCAATTTGCATGGGCTTATTATCACCGATAATAAGCATACCACTATTATATTACACCTGGCAATAAACATGTTTTCATATACATGTTGATTTAATTGTATAGTGCCGTAAATAGGTTTTTCCAAGTTTGACACGATTTATTGAAGGCATTGTTATAGTTGCTGAGCAAGGTATGATTTCCACGTTACACATAAAAAAAATTATGAAGTTCTTGGAACCATCAGAACAAACAAGGACTTCACCTCTAATTTGGTTCACATAATAGAAACTTACATCTTTGAAATTACAGTATTTACTTAATATTTTAAGATGTTCAAGGTACTCACGCAAGGTTTCTTCAGATGCTGTTTACGAGTAGCAAGTATATTTCATTTTTTTTTGTTTAATATCACTTTTTTTCCAAAATTTGTAAAGTTAGTTCATACTCGATGCAATCAATAATGTGTTTATACACGTTTGGCATGCAATTGTAATTTCACTCCTTCTTCAGTTTGCTCTTTATTTATACATATAAAATTTTAAACAGTAAAAAGCCAATAAGTCCATTTTTGAGCATTTATACTCGTTCATGGATCGACATCGAATCTATCTGGTCTTAAATATTTCTACATTTATTCTTCAGAATAATAATAACCTTGTTGAATAAATTACAGTAAGTATAGAGAAATACCTTCACAAATAAGGCTTTATTCAATAGTTATATCCCCAGACCTATGACACTTGCCGGTAAAAATGTGAACATGCTGAATTTTGCAAAATTTTGCTTGATAAATGTTTGGGACTTAATAATTCATCATTAAATGCCCAGACCGGATGTCGAGGGATTATTTCCAGAATCACGTTTAGTTGGGTTATAATTTTAAATAAATGATACAGTTCAATACAACATGTACATTATCAGTAGTTATATCCCGAAACCTTTGATTTTTGCCGGTTAAAATGTGACAAGCTGCTTTTTGCAAAATTATGAATGGTGAATGTTTGAGACTCGAGGGGTTAAACTATTTCTCAGTCCCGTAGTATATACGAAGGTTGACCCCTATGCTCCGCTCCTGACTTACTTCTAGCGAAGATACAAACCTCACGCCACAGCATTTTCATTACCGATATGTTTCTACAACGCATGCGCAAAATTAAGCAGTTGTTTGCTTCAAACAAAGTGTCATAGTAGTGCAAAAATGGAGCGAATCGAACAAAGAGCGGTAATTAGATACCTCTTAAAAAAGGGTATGACTACTAACCGAATTCATTTAGGGGAATGTGCTGTTACATACGGTTTTGTGAAAGCAAAGTGCCGTGAATTTAAATGTGGAAAAAGTGCATGCGAAAATGAACATGATGGTGGTTCACCAATAACGGTTACAACTACAGAAAACATCCATGAAATCCATGATCTAGTACTGCAAGACAGACGAACCATTGTGAAGGAAATAGTAGAAGAAACTGGCCCTTCGTATTACTCTATACATAACATATTACGAGAACACCTGGACATGAAAAAGTTTTCCGCAAGGTGGGTCCCACGAATGTTAACCGAAACTTAATAACGATGCCGAGTTGTGTTTTGTAAACGACTTTTGACGCAATGTACTCAAAATTCGCAGAACTTTTTGGATAGATTTTTCATGATGCACGAAACATGGATCCACCACCATGATGCAGAAACAAAAATGCAACATATGCAGTGGAAGCATCGCAGTTCTCCACCTCCTTGCAAGTTCAAGTCTCAGCGGTTAGTCGGAAAAGTAATGGCTGCCGTTTTATGGGATACCCACGTTGTAATTCTAACTGATTTTTTACAAACAGGAGCTACAATAACAGGCAATTATTAAGCTAGCTTAATATGAAAATTACGCGTAGTTATTAAAAAAATAGTCGTGGCATATTAAGGCGCGGAATGCTCTATCACGACCGTAATGCGCCTAGCCACACTTCTTGTGTTGCTATGGCTGCCATAGCTAACATAGGTTTCGAATTGCTTGAGCACCCTCCAAATTTTCCGGATCTGGCTCCGAACGACTATGGACTGTTCCCCAAACTCAAGGAATACCTTCATGCAACAATGAGCTCAAAGGCGCAATAAACCAGTGGTTCTTGCAGAGGTTGGACAATCCTTTTTCCAGGAATCTGTCACAATGCTGGAGCACCGGTAGGAGAAATGTATCAGTATTAAGGCCGGATGTAGAAAAATGATGTAAAATAAATTTTAAGTTAATAACCGGAAGTTGGTTAGAGGGATCAACCCTTGTATGCTACTTTTTGTCATTCCGAGATTAAACATAACAAAAAAATTCATCCCGAAGTTTTAAAGTCCCAGATGCGAAATGGTGCGCGAATTCGTCATTAGGAATGTAGTTAGATACCTAGGTTGATTTGTTGCCAAGATTTTGCTTCACATTATGTCCCGAGGGACTGAAAGTTACTTTTAACCCTAGAGACTAAAAGTGATACTTCAGTCCATAGAAACAAGGACTGAAATAACATTTTTCACCTCGGAATGACAGAAAATTATATTCTTTAACCTTACTTCGTGGAATTCCATAATTAATAACCCTAATGTTTCAAATATAATTCCACAATGTTTTATATAAATATTTATTTTTTAACGTTTTTCAATAAAACATGTATCATTATCAATAGTTATACCCCGAGACTTAATTCATCATCAAATTATTGAATAATGAATTATTATGTCGAAAGCATTTATCATTTAGAAAATAAAAAAAAGTAGCTTGTCAAAGTTTAACAGTCAAAAATTGTAGGTTGCGGAATAAGATTCTTTCCAGAATGATATTAGGTTAGGTTATAATTTTAAGCTAAACTCAAGTCTGTCAATCTACGCCGCCAATCACTAATTAGAGGGATTTATTCAGTTATAAAACGTATGCAGCTTTTTTCTCGCTTGTAAAGCAGTAACACTGTATAAAATGAAGCGATTTACTGTGAGGGAGAAAATAAATAATTAAAAAACAAACAAGTAGTTATGGTAACAAATCATTAAGGTAAAACACCAAATTTCGCGCAAATTAAAATTTTATATTTAAAATGTCTGTTAAAGGTGAGCCTGTAAGATCTACCTGTTCGTTCATTAAAGGTACTTTCTATTTATGTTTATAACTTTCGAATGATTCCAAAACATCTGTCTTAAAATTTAATCTAATGTATTGAATCTAATATCAAAGTTTCTACGTGTTTGACCAATATAAACAGAATTATATGAGAGCAGTTCAATTTATAAATGCCCAACTTCAAAATGTTGTTAGTTTAATCTTTATCATTAAATAATAATTTAAAAAAATTTTGTATTAGTTTTGCAAACTACTTTCTAGTTCTTGTTCTTTTGTAAGCTACGTTTTTTGATATTTTTCCAAAATATGAAATTGATATGCATTTATTTTCTGTCTGTTCTATGTTAACTAGGTAAATGGTTTTCATAGATAATTTGTACTTTTGATTTCTAACTAAAGTGTCGATTATATTTGAAATTTAACCATTTGTTTGTGCTACGTGTTTTATAATTGATATTCTTTATTGAATATTGCTCTACGTGCTAATGATTTATACGGAGCTAACTTATGTTTTTTTTCATTGTGACATGAATCATTTGGAATTGTAAAGTCTGCATATGTAGGTTCTTTGAATATGGAGAACTTAAACAAAATTAAGGGCTCTATTTTGATCTTTCTGTAGTGTAATTTTTATGTTAGTATGTAAATTGTTAACACTAAGTAAGAACTCATTAATAAAATGTGATGAACTATGAAAACATGCTAAAATATCATTAGCATAACGAAACCAAACTATATTCTCCATTTTCGTAACTAATTCAACATTATCGTTAATAAACGCATACATTCCTGAGGAGGTATTTTAGAAACCATTGTAGTAACATCAAACCTTACAAGTTTATTATGTAGTGGTAATTTTATGTTTCGTACATTATTAATAAGTTCTAAAGAATTTTTTGAATGTTTTGATTTATACTTTAAATGGTTAGTTATTAGATGGTTTAGTTTATTTGCTAACATATGATGCAATCCTTGAATGTAAGAAACTACTGGTTTAATGGGCATATTTGGTTTATGGATTTTTATGAGAACGTATAGTTGTGGTGCTTTAGGGTTCTTGTTTAAAATTTGTTGTTTCTCTAAATCTGTAAAGCAGATATGGTAGAATTGTGAGCTTGTTTTACATCTTTGTGAAATTTTGTTGTATGATCTCTATTTAAAATTTCAAAATTTTCCTTAATAATAAATTGCATTCACTTTCTGCATATATTTTTTGAAATAATTATTAAAGTGTTACCTTTATCTATTTTAACAAAAATTACATTATTTTTGTTAATTTTATTCTTAATTGCTTTTAGTAAACAATTATAAGATTGATTATTCTACGTTTTGCCCTTTTTCAAAGAAAACTCTTTAAGTAAATTATCAATTTGAAATTAGGCATAATTATTATGATTATCAGGTTTTCGTTGAACTTCTTTGATCAGGTCCAGATTCATATTTTGCCCTGGTTTCCAAGATCTCTAGATCTTTCTCCTATTGAACATGTATGGGATGTAATGGGTAAAAGGGTGCCAAACTTTCAACGCCCTCCTTTGACTTTGGAGGCTTTGAGACATGAGGTGCAACTTGCATGGGAGGCAATACTCCAAGACGAGATAAGCCATCATCTTTCAATCAATGCCACGGCGTGTAAATGAATGTAACTCAAAGAGGCGGCCCCACACATTATTAACAATTAGTAGGAAATTTTTGTCATCAATACAGATTTTTCTGCCAAATTTTGATTATTTATTAGATACTATAAGTGAATATTCTTATCAAATTTCATCCGGAAATTGCAGCTCCTTCTTGGTGTTGCAATTTCTATGTCAATGAGTATATTTCTTCTGGATAATGATATAGGTATTGAAACGCGTTGAGAAAAAAATATTTATACAGGGTGGCTAAACGAGGAGGGGTGGAAGAGTGTGCAAAGACGAAATAAGTTAGAGATATGATTTTGGACCACGGGTAGATATCAATAGGTACTACATCTAAAAAATATTTTGATTATGCAGGGTGTTTTTTTAATGAAACGCCCTGTATATTATTACATTTTTGGAAAGTCCATAAAATACGCTTTCGTTTGATACTAAATTATATGGGTCTATCTCCTTTTATTTTAGAGATATTCAATTATTTTTCGAAAAAATTATCCCACTTGCAGTCGCCGCCGCTGATTTGTTAGGAGAATTTTGTTATTTTAAAATGACAAAAAATGTTTGGTGGTCCTGTAGTATTTTCAAATATCTGAATGTTCAGATTGTTTTATAATGTACAGGTCGTGTCACTGTTTGTAAAAACAACTTTTATTGATCACGTTCGTGACATTCGATGGTTTGTTTGATATTCTTTCTTTTTCATCAAGCATGTCTTATACCTAAAATTAATAATTTACAAAACGTTTTCAGTTTATTTCTGAAATTGCGATTGTAATCCAAAAAGACTAAAAATAAAGGTATTAAGTTGGTCATGGGATTGTAGTTTCTTACTAAAAATATTTTTCAAGTAAATTGATTTAATGAATTATTTTAAATTTAACGGGTTTCTTTGAACAAAGTTAATGCATAAGACACTCTTGCTTCTAGGAAAATTGAAATCAGTCCTTGGTAAAATTCGTGAAGTTCTCAATTTGATTATGTTTACTTCAACGATTTCTTCTTTTACGTCTTTTTGTAAATGTAAACGTCATTTTTTAGTGCGCTCTAGCGGCGTAACGATTGGTCGTACAAAGTATTATATAAAGAATATATAAACTTGTAGTAAATTTGGTCTACTTTAATTTTGCAAAGTATGGTCTTTTAAAAAAAACGCATAATTACCGCGATTTAGCCCAACAACCTAAAAAATGAGCAAACTTGGACGTTTTTCGCAAAAACAAAACATTGTTCCAGGCATAATATCTGTCAGCAAACCTCAGATTCGTGTCAATCGATCCAAAAAACTTAGAGAATAAATGTGATTAGGACTGTGCCTAAATTTTCCGTTAACTTTCCTAATATTATTAGTAAAATTACTGAAGTATTCAATTTGATTATGTTCAGATCAACGACTTCATTTTTTACGTCTTTTTGTAAATGTAAACGTATAAAGATGGTCATGGAATTGTAGTTTCATGTTAAAGAATTTTTTAATCAAGTTGCATTAATTTATAAAAGAAACCTTGGCGTCCTTAAATATCTATCACTTACAAAGTTTTGAGATACTCTCAATTCTACTGCAAAAATTCGAATCTTCCAAAGTATTTTTAATTTATTTTTTTATCTGTTGGCATTACCAAATTTGTCTTAATATTGTAAATTAACTATGCATTGTTGTCAGTAACTTGGACTGGTGAAAATAACTGTAAATATGTATTATTTTTATATGCAATACTATGTAATAATTTAATTAACAAATACAAATAACAACAAAACAAGAACAATAAAATGAAAAAGAAAAAAATCAAAAATCAATTTCTCATTAAATGCTCGAATGTTCTTTCTTCAACTTCAATACATTTATTAACACGTCGCACAAAATTATTTTTCACAAACCCTAATGTGCCCATGTGGTATTTAAAAAGCATTTCTGATTCTTTCCTTCATATTTTCTGGTGCGGTTGGAATTTCTTGATACACATAATCATTTATGTAACCTCACAAAAAGAAATCGAGTGGGGTCAGATCAGGTGATCTCGGTGGCCAAAAAATTTAAACACACCTCGCCGGTTAGAGTATCTTCAAAAAAAATAAGGACCTATAACATGTGTAGCGTCCTCCAGGTACCCTATCTTGAAAAATGTAATTTGAACTTATTTGCAATAATGCAAATTCAAGAACAAAGCAATCGCTAAGTGATTTATCTTGACTTGACTGACAATAATGTCACTATTACTCAACTTAATTGCCTGCCTTACTTTGACTTTCCGGCCAATAATTAAAACATTAGAATTTATTTACAAGTTTAATATTTAATTACTCGCAAACCTCAAATCTGATCAAATGAAGAGGCCGTCTAGTGTTAGGTACGTTGTGGTATCTAAATGAGACAGTCTGGATGAGGTACGTGTTGCATCATACGGGGCAGGTAAAAAAAATGAATCTACTCAAATTAAAATCAATGAACTTTGCGCAGCGGTGGTTCAGCTCGTTAATCTACTACTGTGGGAAAGAACCACCAATAAAACCCACTTTATTCATAAATAAGTAATTGCACAAATACATTAATAAATCAAATAACAAAAAAAAAACAATGAAAAGGTTAAATATATAACAAAACACCATTAAATCAGGTTAAAGTGCGTACAAAATTATAACATTCAGAGAACATGAATAAAAAGCAGTTTAGTTACACAGAAACACAATAATAAAAAAAAACACATGTAGTCATACGCACAATTGGATCATAAATAATCAAAATAGAAAATCATAATAGAAATCGTAACACCAAACATGTGGCTCTTTTAAAACCAATCATGCCAATCTTTAAGTAAACTAGCACATAAAATAATAAAGCAAATTACGGTACATATAAAATACAACAGGAGTAAAATTTTAGAGGTGATAATAAGGTAAAGGCAAGGACAAAAGATAATAGACAAGGAATTTACAAGTACCCAATTGTTTAGTAACAACTGAAGCCCAAATACATAGATCACTAACATAGTGACCGATATATAAGTTTGAGTGCGTTAGAAGAGTACCCTGCTCCCTTCTCCGGTTACACACTCATCTATACAACAAATAAAAACAATAGAAATAAAAATTCGAGGTGTTTAATGGTCTGGATTGAGAGTATGTACCAACTGACAATTGCCTTTTACAATTAATAACGAGCGGCATCCTATACCTATTCACCAGCCACCTCTAAACAATTATAAACATAACCAACAACCAACAATGCTAATTCGCACAAATACCATATTTTAGCAGATTTCACCTTAATGAGTCCGCGTACGAACAAGATACCTTTGCAAGACAATGTTTGGTATTTAATGTGTTATCTGGGCTGGTAAAAATGATTTGCTGCGAGCTTGCATTTATATAAAACTGTTTACAATGAAGGTATTTAATTAATCAAAAATTCCCCTTTCCCCCGATTTTAAACTAACTATGTTTACTCCCCAAAAATCAAAAGTAATAAAAAAACAAGAAACATTAATTCATGTTGGAACAGTTTCATATTAATCCTTGCACGACATCCTAATTTTAAAAATATGCATTCGTCCGTAACAACATTACATTTCTCTCTCAAATCTTTTAATCGCGGCCCGTCCGGCCATAATTAATCATTAGATCAATGACATTTTTACACCAAGAGCGCGCATAAGAAATTCTAATGGTTAGTTACACCCGTTCAGTAAAGCATTTTTAAGTGTACACCTGCTACTCACCCCTCCACCCACCAACATGCGTTTCACAACCCTAAGCAAATATCAGTTACAAACACTCCTACATTCCTTATACAAAAATATATAAATAACATATTTCGAAAACATTAGCAAATTACGACGTATTGTTAAGATATTAAAAATCTACTAATTATCTTTTCTATCGTGGTAACAATGGCGATTTGACCAACGTTTATTACAATAATAAAATTTTCGCGGTCCGCCACCTACACATGGGACCCAATAATTCCTCCCCACACATTTAGTGAGCACCGATTTTGTTGGTCAACATCCCTGATCCAATGAGGATTTTCTGTGCTATAATAATGCATGTTATGTCTGTTCACTAAACCATTACTTTAGAAGGTAGCTTCGTCACTAAATAATATAGAATTGAGAAAATTAAGAACTTCTGCAATTTTTTGCAAAAACCAGTTGCAAGATTTTCTTAGATTGCAAGTAAAATTATAAGTTGGTTTTCATCATTTGTGACTGCTTTATTAGCTACTTTCCATTTTTTTTAAATTTAACACTGCCTGCTTCTTCAAAAGATCTTGAAACGCCTTAGGTAGCGGCTTTTTTTCAGCATCAGGATATCTTGTTGCATAAATTCTATTTGCAAGTAAACAATTTTTTGACATTCTGTCATTTTCAACACTTTGAATAAATTAAAACACAAATAAGGTTTAAACTGAATAGAAACAATTGTTACAAACAATTTTTCTTTTTCACGCAATTTTGTCATGGCACTCTCGTTTTTTAATTGCGAGTTTAAACAATTCCAAATAATCTTTGTTATTTGATCAGTAACCAATTTAAATTTACAAAAAGACGTAGAAAATGGAACAGTTGATTTGAACATAATTAAATTGAGTACTTCAGAAATTTTACTAAGAACAGATTTAAATTTAAAAATCTCATTGTTTGATTTAAATCTGCCAAGAAACAAGTGTTTTATGTATTAATTTTGTTCAAAAAAGCCTGTTAAATGTAAAATAATTCATTAAATCAATTCGTAATTGTTATATTATATTAACTCTTGTTTTTACTTGAAAATTTTTTTTAGTAAGAAACTACAATCCCATCGCCAGCCAACCTATTTTCAGTCTTTTTGTATTACAATCGCAATTTCACAAATAAACTGAAAATATTTTGAAAATTATTAATTTTAGGTATAAGACATGCTTCATGAAAAAGAAAGAATATCAAATGAGGCACGAATGACATGAACAGCATGGGAGGTGGGGGAGGGGTGCCGTTTAAAAAAAAGTTGTATTTACAAACGCTTTGTATATTATTAAAAAAATCTGAAAATTAAAAAATTTCAAAATACTACAGGACCACAAAAATTTTCTTGCCATTTTAAAATAAACAAAAGTTGCCTAACAAATCAGTAGCGGCGGCCGCAAGTAGGATATTTTTTTTGAAAAACAATTGAATATCTCTTAAACCAATACAATTTGGTACCAAGTGAAAGCGTATTTTATGGACTTTCCAAAAATTAATAATATATAGGGTGTTCCATTGAAAAAAGTATAAGTTTATTTTGCTCCAATAACATGAAACACACTGTATGATCTTCCACCCCCTCCTCGTTTGGCCACCCTGTATAAAACATTGTGGAATTATATTTAACATTAGTGTTATTAATAAACAATTGACAACATTTATACACAAAACATTTAGTTATTAATTTTAAATATTGATTTCAGACAAAAATATTATTCTTATCTTCGGTAAAAAAATTCCGTTGGCTTTTCAAATAAATTATATTTATAGTACATAAATTGAGTCTAAATAAGTCATTAAAGTCGGAAAAGGAAAATAAAAAACAAAAAAATTTCAGTATTGAAAGTCTTAAAATCGAAAAAAAAAATTAATATATTTGATATACTTTATAATTAATCATTATTAAGCTTCTATTTTACGTTTTGTCAAGATGACATTGATTCCAAAGTGAATAAACCTATATAAGTAAGCGTACATACAAAATAAAGCAATAAAAGTGGAAGTTCAAAATAGATTTGAAATTTGTAAAAATTTGGTTGCTTAAATTTACAAATTTTACCGGTGTCAATTGCCGCAGTTTATTATTACTGGTATTATTAATAGTTTTTTTTAAATAAAACATGTATCAGAGTTATAGGAAATCCTATTTCTTGAAAGTGTGTTGCAGAGTTCAAGTCTGTTGCAGCATACTTTTAGGTATTTAGTAACAGCCACTTCCAGTATTTAAAATTTTTAGAAGTAGAACTACAAAAATTTGTTTACTTAACAAAGTTGCATGAGTTGCGGCGGCTGTTTATTTTTCAAACTAATAATTTAATAATGAAATGAATACAATTTTTTCAAGTTAATTAAGTGTTTCAATACTGAGTTGACATTTACTGGTAACAAAGTTTTTGTAATTATTCATCAGGGTCATAAAATAAGAAAGATACAAAAAAATTAAACTCCCACAAAGCATTAAGCATTAGTGTTTATGAAGCAGTCAGTTTAACTGTGACGTCTAATTGTATTTCTGAATGGTGGCGGATCGATTCATAAACGTACGAAAGAGAAAGTTACACGTTTAAGGGAAAAATACAAAATTGTATTTATTAATGAAGCGGACTAGCTTGTTAATTTAGTGTTGTTACAATAAATTGCGCTACATATAAAAATTCTTAATAAAATTGCAATACGTATAAACGTTATCAATAAATAAATAAAAAAATACAAATGGTCCAAATTTTAGGAATCGTTATCACTTAATAAATATAGTTGTTATTGCTTAATGTGGTCCTGTTAAATTCTTTAACTGCTTTAATTTAAAAACAAAATGATAAGCAGATAAATTGTGATCTACATAGCCAACCAAAACAACTTAAAGTAAACGTTTATGTAAAGTTGTACTTTGATTTTATTATACTTGCATTGTACTCTTAGGATTTACATTTTGGCAGGCGGTCACGATGACGCAATTTCAAATTCTAAAACGAATAATACGCGTTATGCTGCAAGTTTGCAAATGTCGCCTCGCAGCAACGACCATGACTTACGGAGTACGGTGTGAGAGAAGGGGGGGCCAAAACAGAGAGCATTAGCCGAATCTAAGGACGCCTGCGAGAGGCATGTGCACGGCGTTCATGTGTGCGTGCGTTCACTATATTATCGGGAAAGTCTATAACAACCAAGGTCAGCAGGCGGTGCGTTCTGCCACTGCGGAAATATCACTAGCGCTCGGTTGCATAATTACGGCCGTAAAATAAAACTAGGCTGTCCATTGCCAAACTTAAAGGAACCATATTCAAGGTTGCTAACAGAATGCGCCAGTGATCAATTGATTGCTAGGCAGTGGCGTAACCGAACGATTCTTCTCGCAACGTATATCTTAATGCGTTAAGCTTATTCGACAACTTTTACTGAACGTGAAAATAAAATACTTATGTAGTTTATTCATTTTATTGTGCTGTAGTAAATATTATTAACTTACTAATATTTAATTTTGTATGCGTTTACACAAGTGGATAGTTATTGATTACATTCTTAAGAAAACAAATCTTATATGCTGCATTTCGACTTAAATTTTATTAAACGTTGCGTTTTCACAGTTTGTGATCTTTCGTACATAATGTTTCATTGCCATTAGTTATATTAAAAAAAAGAAACTTTATATTTGAACCGACATAGCTCATTACAATTTCATATAGGGTATCTTTAATTGTTTTATTGTTATTTTAACTCATAATAATTAATTTAGTGAATGACAATATTCAGCAGTGTTAAGTCCAAATAATATATCTGCAATTTTGGTCGATTGAACTTAATGATGTATTTGTTACAGTGGCGCGCCAACTTTGTCGAGCGCCGTTGCGAAAACAAAAAGTGCGACTCTATACATTATTGTTAAAAAAAAATTAACAAACCTTGTTATAAAATAGTTAAATTTTTTTGTTTTAACTTCTATCTTGTTAATAGAAATGAATTAACATGGGATGTTAGACAATGGATCAAATTATTTTTAAAATAACATTATAAGTAATTTTAAATTTTTAACATTTTATTCATAAATGCAAAAATTTGAAACAAAATTATTTGAACATTGAACATATTTTAATAGAACTGGAGGCCCTTTGTTTTTTGAAAATTGTTATATTAACGTTTCAATGTCTAACTTTTGAATTAAAGTAGACTCGATTGAAATTATGGCAACATTTTCCAATCGTTCTTGTACCGTTGTAGAACGTAAATAGTTTTTAATGAATTTTAATTTGGAAAATGATCTTTCCGCTGTGGCTATGGAAACTGGCATTGTCTATAAAATTCGTAATGCCACAAAAATGTGTGGATAATAATAATTATTAGATCAATTGACTTACCTTAAGGAAAATTGGTCGGAGTTATATGAGTATTGCCGTTCGAAGAATTACAATAAGATACACTCCTAGTAGCAATTTTTTCTGCGCCCAGCGTTCACGAATTTAAAGCAAATCCGGGCTTGCCTTCGCCCATCTCTAGACCATCCATCGAGAACTAACTCATTGCAATTTTGATAAAAGAAGAGGAATAGAGCTAGAACGAAAGGGGATTGTAATTCTTCGAACGGCAATACTCATATAATTCCGATCAATTTTCCTTAAGGTAAGTCGATGTAGATGTTTAGAGTTAAACGATCTAGATCTATTTAACTGTTTATTTCAACCTTAAAACAGAAAATGAAATAATTCTACACCTAGTAACATTAAGGATAATAATAATGAACAAGCACTAAATACCTAAAACTCATTGAGAGCCACAATAGTTCTTGCAGTTGTGTAGAATCCAGACCCAAAGGTCGATTATAAAAACGATTGAACACTGTTCCTTGTCCATCCTACGGTTTTTCTTATTAATTCAATTGATACTTAGATCTATATGCTGCAGAAATAGCCACATGACGCGTACTGTAAGCAGATAATTGGGACATATCATTCCACTGCTCTTGAGGGTGAACTTAATCCATTTACTAATACATTGCGAGCTCGCAGGATGTATCGAAATAATCTGTACCTGTGGGTCTGTTTTCTGTAATTCTTTCAATATAAACTTTAATAACAGAAAATAAACATACATTTGGGATTTCCCTAAAAATCGGTTGAACAAGAAGTGGTTGAAAGTTTTTATCCCGTGAGGTTTTTATAAGATCTGGTATCCTTATTTTTAGTTTACCATCAAAGTGAATAATATTTGATATTTTTATTTTGGATAGTGCTTGTATTCTATGACCCATAATTAGTGCTACTAAAGTAACTAGTTTATGCGTTAATTTACAAAATGATAACTCTTCTAATGGATAAAAACTTAAAAAGTCAACAAAAACTTTAAGACACAAGTAGGATCCCATGTTGTCTGATATTTAGGCTTTGGTGGATTTTTCTTAAAAACAGGTTTGAGAAATCTCTTTAGATAAGCTTTATTTGTCGAATTTACATTAAATATTAATGAAGTAGATCAGGGCTGTCCAACTTCAAGTGCTCCAAGGGCCGCTTTAAAAAAAAATGCGTTTTGGAGGGCCGCATTACAAAATACTTCGTATGCAGTTAGTTTTAATAGGTATGGTATATAAAAAAAAACGCGTTTGTATTATTATTTTAATTTATTCAAAAAAATATCTACTTACAAAAAAATTAGTGAGAAATTTGAGGATGTTGATTTTCACTAACTAATGCATCAATATTAACTTCAATATTTGTTGTTGATAAACGAAGCAACTGAGTAAGCGACTTATCAGAGAGGGAACATCTATATTTTGACTTTATAAATTTCATATTGGAAAAGCTGCTTTCGCAAAGATACGTGCTTCCCAGCATTGAGCCCAGTGTAAGCCCTAAGTTTCGCAAGTTGGGATATCGTTCTTCTGGCAGCAACTTGAAAAAGTCCAATCCAGTTTCAGTTCTTCCTTGGTAAAAAGGATCTGATTGCAAGTTACATAATTCCAGTTGAAGTTCTGCTCTGCCTACATTCTCAACTGAAATTGTAAGGGGCTGGGTGAAAACTAAAATCTCTCTTTCTATTTGTTTAAAATCGTTTATCAAATTCTTCTGCAACTGTGTCAATGTATTTTATGTGAGGTAAATTTGAAACTTCCTCAAAATTCTTTATTTCTTCAGAATGCTCTTTACAACTTGGAAAAAATGAAAAATCTTTTTTTTTCTAATGAAGACTTGAAAAGCTTAATGTTATTCTTAAATCCATTTATGTGTCCAAATAAGTTGGCAATATTCTGCTGTTTTCCTTGTAGCTTCAAATTCAATTCGTTAAGGTGAGATGTCAGGTCTGCTAAAAATTATGCATCTACCATTTGATTTTCCAGTTCCGTAGTGTTGGACTTGACTTCATCTTTAAGGAAAATAGGAATCTCCTTGCGTAGAGCGAAGAATCGTTGCAAACAATTTCCGGCGCTTAACCAACGAATATCGGTGTGAAGTAACAAGTCCCCATATGTAGCATCTACTTTGGCTAAAAAATCACGAAACTTTCTGTGGGTCAAAGCACGATTGTCCCCTCTAATAATATTAGTTATTTTAACAACCACTTTCATGACATTCATTTGACGTAAGGATTTTCCACATAGGGCCTCTTGGTGAATAATACAGTGTATCACAGGACAGTTGATGTTATTTTGTTTCAAGAGTCCTGCAAATCCAATTTCAGTTCCTATCATAGCTCTGGCTCCATCAGTAACAATACAGGAACATTTATCGAATCCCCCGTAGTCTGATACCACCTTATTTACAGCTTCAAAAATATCTGTACCCTTGGTTGTACCATGGAGAGGAATAAGATCAAGCAACTCCTCTGCTACACTGAAGTTGTTTTGAATAGTTCGGATAAAAATTACAAGCTGGCTAATGTCGGACAGATCAGTGCTTTCATCCAGGCACAGCGAAAAATATTTACATCCTTCAACCATGTTATGCAGTTTTTTGTATACATATTGATTGATATGGTCCACCCGTCTTGCAATTATTTGATGCGACACTGAGACTGTTTCGAATTTTTCGGCAATTTTTGTTCATTTAATTGTTTTGCCATTTTGATTGCACAATTTTTAATTAGCACTCCATCACTAAAAGGTTTCTTCGCCCTGACAATTTCCAACGCTACTTCGTAAAAAGCGGCAATACTGCGCTTGTTATCAGTGTCAGATTTTCAAAAAAATGTTGTTTGTTGTTTGAGTTTTTTCTTATAATCCGTAACGGTAGCCTTTCTTGACTCCCCTGTATATTGATGAAATGTTTTCTCGTGTAGCGTAGTGTAATGTCTGTTCATATTCATATTCATATTATATTCTTTGGGAACCGATAGTACTTGCATACAAATAATGCACTGAAATTTATTATTGTTGTTTATGATTAAATAGTCTGATTCCCAACGGTCATTATAAACTCAATGTTCGTTCGTTATTTTTCTTTTCTGCGAAGACATATTTCACCGAGTATTTCACTTAAAAAGGCTTTAGAATTGGTGCGTACTACACAGTAGAACAATTATTAACTAACTCTGCCCATCACGCTTGACTCAACCTCTTTATATACACTGTGTCTCTTGAATTTCTGGACATAGGGAATTCCCATGTTAAAATGAACTATTGTAAATATTGGCTCCCCTAATTATTTTACAATAAAATGTCAAATGTAAAACTTCTTAAGGAATAAAGGCTGCTTCTTATGTTACAATTGCATTTACATTTGGTTCATCCGTTTTCGAGAAATTTAGGAAAAACTTTTTCGTAACTGGTCAAGGTTGCTTTGCTTTAGACAGACAATGCTAACAATAATTATTAATTGTCATTGTAAATCATTCATTGTTCAAAAACAATTCATTCATCATTAATACTTTATTTGGGTCAGATTATTACTTTTTAAAGAAAAATTTGTTTATAAAAATGAATTATTACACCATTGAAGAAAAAGTAAAATTTATTGAATGGCATTACTCTGGCAATTCACTTAGAAATATCAGAGATCAAATAGTAGAAATGATGATTTTTTGTTATTTATTTTCCAATTTTCATAATTAATTTGTTTATTTAGAATATCATCTTCTTGTGTATAACAGACTTATTTTATTTGTGCTCTTTATTGTATTTATCCTGACACTTACATGGCTTATTAACGTTACCGGTTACGAAAAAGCCCTTAAGTTTTTCCTAATTTTCTCGAAAACGGATGAACCAAATGTAAATGCAATTGTAACATAAGAAGCAGCCTTTTTTCCTTAAGAAGTTTACATTTGACATTTTCCTGTAAAATAATTAGGGGAGCCAATATTTACAGTAGTTTATTTTAACATGGGAATTCCCTATGTCCAGAAATTTAAGAGACACAGTGTATAGCGCGTGGCTTCCCGAATATTCGAGAGTGACCGAGTAAGATCGGTCCGATTTCCAGTAACTTCGCTGCGACCTTCTATCCGTCGCCAGTGGCGTCACACGTTATTTTATTTGTATTTTATGATTAATGTAACAATTGTGCATATTTCGTATTTGAAGATAATTTATACATTAAACAGTACGGCCCGCGGGCCTCGTGTTGGACAGCACTGAAGTAGATGCATGTTGACAATTTCTAGTTGCATATGAAGCCCCTTTTTTATATTCTGTAGTTAAGAATGAAATTAGCAAAATCTAAAGAATATGAATAAGGATCTTTTTGTAAATTGGTGCAAAAAACACCATTTTTTTATAATATGAGTCGTATTGCTTTAGCGTGTTTGGACCCAAAACTGCCACGATTCAATCCAAACCTATTGCTGGAAAGCCTCTACAGAGGAAATAGTTCCGCACAAAATTTTGGCCTCCAGGGTAAGACGTCTCCACAGGGGGTATGGCTGTCTGAAAGGTGAAAGTAATAAAGTTTCACTTGGTTCGAAAAACAAAGGTTGTCTTATTAATAATATTTATAGATAGGGTACCATGGCTGGGTTTTCCAACTTGGTACCACAGCAATTCCTCTTGCTTTATCATTGATAATTTTTCGCAGGCATTTCGTTATTAAGCAAAAGGGCGAAAACGCATAAAAAAATCATCTTTCCAATATCTTTAAAGATTCCGGATCCGGTTTCCCAGAAATATGTCTGAATTTCTCATATGAGAACAATTTTTTTTAAAACAACTCATGTATAGTTCATATTCGGTATCTATTTTTGTTACCCGTGATTCTCTATCTGCGAGAATGTTATCTGAGGTATTAATATATGAAGAAACCAGAAAGATGTTACGAATTTCACACACAGTCCATAATTTTTTTGAAATTGTGTTTAAGGGGGCAAATCTTACACTTCCCATTCGGTTAATGTAAGCAATAGCTGTCGTGTTATCAATTCTAACAATTATTGAGCAGTTAGAAAGTTTATTAGCAAATCATTTAACAGCATGAAAAACTGCAACAAGTTTTAAAAAATGTATATGCTTGGTTTGTTGTATTGAATCCCAAAAACCATGAGTAGCTTGACCATTACAAAATGCCCCCCAACCAGTGCAGGATGCATCTGAAAAGATTTCTAATCTGAACTCACGGCTAGAAAGAATAGGCACACCTTTATTATTAGAAATGGCTTTAAACCACCATTTTAAATCTTTTTTGGCAGCAATTGAGATATTCATATCATCTTTCAAGTCTAATGTTGTAAAAAAACAATCCTTAAATACTAACTGTCACACTGTTCTATAATCTTCCATTTTAAAATGGGGTGGATCAAGAAAACAATTTATCTTTTTTAAATTCAAAATAAAACGACAAGTGCCATCTGGTTTAGGCACCAGTAAAAAAGAAGAAGTTTCTGAAACTGTCCCAAAAAATTATTAATGCTTTCCTCAACGGCCTTCAATAGATCTCATTAAAATGTACAACAGGTTTCTGTAGTTGTACTGCCTTCTTGCTAAAATGTATTTATATCCAGAAAGCTATTCCAAAATAGCAGAATGTTTGGTAATCGCTAACCATTGGCCTAAATAATGAGATAAATGGCCAGAATATTTTTTAGAATGTACCTGATTTAACGACGATCTAGAAGTTTGTGGGATGGATACTTCCTCATTCCTTACTGTTCCTTTTTGAATCGAGATTTTTCTGGGGATCGAGCCGAGGCTAAAAAAGAACTATTTTTAGGCTGAGAATTGTAATGTGGTGCTGAAGACGACGGTCTATCTACCGCCATCAACTGAGAAGTTAAATGTTGCGCTGATATTAAAACCCTAGGTGGCTTCTTTTTAAGTTAAGCTTCCAACATTTTGTCTTCTTTAGAGATCTTCCATTTTTCGGGAAAATCAGTTCCAAATAAAAGACAGTCTACTGGACAGGATTCTAAAACATCTCGTATGGAAGGATTCCGAGATGGAACAATTAAATATCTTCGATGACATGAAATAGAGCAAAAAATATCTGGAATTAATTTAACAGAGTTTTTTAAACCCTGGTCTGTTGCCTGAGCGGGGTTGGACGTGGTTGATTCGTATACATTATTGAATGGCACAGTCAAAGCGCTTAAAATAGCGGCTAACTGATTTTGGATCTTAACTGAAAGGCATCTTGTCTGAGAACAGCTGAACTGAGGCAAATCTTAATTTCAGCATTCAATTCTGGAGGCCTCAAGGCATTACAGTTTTTCGGGTTTCATTGTCTAAACCTTTTGTTAGAAAAACAGACAATAGCTGCTGCAGAGTGAACTAACGGCCCATTATTTGAAGCTGAACTTTTTCCCTCTAGTAGAGCCAATAACGCGTTAGCGGGCTTTTGTTCTGCTACTAGACGGGAAAGAGGGTACTCATTTCCTCGTCTTCATCCTCTGCAACTGAAACATTATCATTCTATAAGGATTCAGAATGTTCAGGTTCCGAAAATTCGGATTCACGTAAAAACAAAAAATATACTGCTCGAAAAATCCGGTCCTGTTTTATAAAGCTTAATCAGCTAAACCGACAACAAAAAATCTGCCTAGCTTTGCCCGTCATAAAAATAACTGAAAACGTAGGCCTGGAAGGTTATGTTAAGCAAAATTAAACCTGAACAAGATTAGAACATCTTTATTCTGCCGTTCTTGTAACAAAGATAAAATATGTGGGAAAAACAATATATATTCCTGTAGGAATAAAAATAAAAACATTTCTGTGTGAAAAGTTGTCCGATTTTTAACAATATATTCCTGTAGGAATAAAAATAAAAGTACCAAAAAACTCGATAGCCCGTCTTAGTTGATGGTCTGTATAAAACACCGTTTCTGTAGCAAAAGCGTGTGATTAGGAGTAATATGCAGTAACCCTGTAGGGTTACACCAATAAGTGCCCCACACCTATTTCCAAATCTTAATCTATAATCTGAAAACGAAAAGAAAAAACAAGAACTTACTTTCACTTGCTAGAAGGTCGTCTATAAGCTGATTGAGTTTACGTTTTTTGGTAACTCGCCGTGAATTCATATTTAAAACAACACACGAGGATCACAACAACACCGGGCATACGAAAAAATTGCAATGAGTTAGTGCTCGATGGATGGTCTGGAGATGGGCGAAGGCAAACCCGGATTTGCTTTAAATTCGTGAACGCTGGGCGCAGAAAAAATTGCTACTACGAGTGTATTCTTATTGTAATTTGAGAACAGCAACATGAAATATAATTTAAATTATTGGTTACAATGTAATTTAGGGTAGTAATTGCCGAATAAGTGACATTTTTCTCAAAATTCTGCAAAAACTGCAATTCTTGCATAAGTTCTATCCCATTTATATCAAATTCATTTCGATTTTTATCAGTTAATATACCCTCAAGCTTTGTACAAAACTCTAGCAGTTCCAATTCAGTGTGACTGTTAAATTTCGAAATATTCCATAAAAATTTGAAAATTTCCGCACGTTACAATCAAATTAAAAAAACAATAAATTTTAATTCTTCATTTTGTATTGGTTCATCGTCACCTTCGTACTAAATGGTTTTGTAAACTTTCGACGTCTTAAAACGTCGGGACTTTCCTAGCTTCTTCAAAAAATCATTAAAACTGTTATTTGAACGAGAGTTTTTTAACAAAAATCAATTAAATTACTTAAACCAGCACACGGTTGCACAATATTAAAATTTTGAGTTTGTATATAACTTCGCCTAAAATATTAAACCATAAACTCATCATACATATAAATTCGAAGTATTATCAAAATTTTACGCAAAAGTAATTTCAAAAAGAGCATCGTATATTTCGCCTAATTGATACCTTAAAGGTGTTATAGCATCAATTCGGCTCGACCATCTGGTATCTGACAATGGCTGTAAAGTCAAATTTGATATTTTTTTCAAAATAATAAATAATTACTACTATTTTCGTTTTCAAATGACGGGAATACAATTTTTTTTTTTTTTGTATTATAGCAAATTTATAAATTGAGAGGCATCAATAGGCGCCTTTGCATCCACGGAGCCTTCGTGTAACGTATGAGTTACCCATATGGACGGAATGAGCCTGATTCGTTATCGATATATCAGAATACATGTTTCGTTTTCGTTAGGGAGTTTGTCGTAAGTTGGAAAAATGAATCTAAAAATTGATATACAGGGTGGGTTTTGATTCACTATTTGTATGGGGATCACGGAAACCATAAGAGTTACACATTTTCTTAAATTGGGAAAGATTTGCTGCTCTAGAAAACTATCTAGATGCGCTTCTGTTGATTTAAGAAAATTCATGGCTTACTAGATATTTGTAAAAAAGTAAAATCGTGCCAAAGCACTCAGGAACAATTAGAAAGATGGATAGAGGGAGCTTGAATTGTCTATGAACAGCTACCTTAAATTTTTTCATATCATAAGTGAGAGAAAAACAGGAACTAGGATCATTCCAGAGTTTAGAAGCCGCGTAGAAGAATGTGGATTGCGCCCGTTTGTGAGATTTGTACTGCATACTAATGATGTGAATGATCGAACCGAGTATTCCTAGCAAAGGTAGCCCGGGATGGTATCAAAGAATGTAATTCAGCAGCACAATAGCCATTGTAATACCTAATACAAAGAAAGAACTGAAACCATCTTTCTATGCTCAAGGGACTGTATGTGAGAAGTTAAGGACGGGTCATTCATAAGCCTAATCGCTCTCTTTTGAATACGATCAACGATATCGAGAGCGTATTGGGGAGCATTAACCCAGAGGTGAGAATTATATTCCAGATGAGGTCGAATTTGGGCCTTATACTGCAGAAGGAGTTGTCGAGAGGTAAAGTACTGCTTAGATCTGTACAAAAAACCTATTTTACGAGCAGCTGTTTTGGTAGCTGACAGAAGATGGTCAACCCATGAGAGATTTGAAGATACAGTCACACCCCAGAGTAATAGAGTCTGAAAACTTAAGAACTGAGCCTTTCATACTTACAACAGGAAATGATCGATCTTTTTTGGGGGACACAAGGTAACACTGAGTTTTGTTAGCATTAAATTTAACTAGATTATTGCTTCCCCATTCGAGAATACGTTGAATGTCTTTGTTGATTGAATTTGCCATTTCAGCTTTAATTTCTTGAGATATAGAATGGATCGGATTAGTTGTTGAAGAAATAAGGTCATTTATGTATACCAGGAAAAGTGTAGGCACTATAACTCATTACTGTGGCACGCACGCGTGAATGCTAACTTCTTTTGAAAAACAGCCATCAACTACGACACGTATTCGTCTTTTATCAAGGAAACTAGAAACACAGTCGATGAGCGTATCATTTAACCCAAATGAGGTGACTTTGGCAAATAAATACTTATGCCACACTTGGTCAAGTGCCTTTAAGATGTCTAAAGCAACTACAACTGTTTCACCGGATTGTTCTAATGTATTATTCCAAACTTGGGTCACATATGAAAGAAGATCACCTGTTGAAAGACTAAACCTATATTGGTGATCACTAAGGAGTTTTCCATGATTTTAGACAAAATGAAGTGGTGGCATCAGTATTATGGCCTTTTTTGGGAATAGGTTGAACATTTGCTAACTTCCATGATGAATTCCCCAGAAGACATAGAGATCGAATAGAGCTTAGATAGGACTGGTACTAATAGCTGGGATTCCGCCTGGGCCAGTCGCCTTATTGAGATCTAGCCTACTAATAATCGATTCTACGAGCTTCTATCGAAAATGAATCGGTTTCATAGCGTATGAAGAAGAGTTGACTAGGGGCACATATTTTCCAGAATCATTGAGTCACGAGTTTGGTGCAAATAAATCTACAAGAACATTGTTTTTGTTTACAGGATCAGCAACTACAGATCCGTCAAAGATGTCAGGGGGGGGGGATGAAGATGTACCAAAGTTTTACTAATGGCTTTAGCTAAAGACCAAAATTGACCACTGCCCAAAGGAGATGTAGCTAGTTCATTGCATTTTCGTTGTTTTTTAGCTTTAGTGACGACACTTTTGCGGATTTCTAGCACCAACGTATTCTGCATGACTCTCGACCGTTTTATTAGATTTGCCCTTAATATAAGATTTGTTTTTCAAAGATATTACATCAGCACAAGCCCTATTGAACCAGGGTTGGGAACGTGAATAACCTATACGATTCTGTTTTTTGGGAATGTATAATTCCATGCCCATAAGGGTGACTGAAAGAGCAATGTCCGAAGAAGAGGAAGACTTAAAACAATATTCACCCCATGGAAAGATTGCAAAAAAATCTTGTAAATCACTCCATCTAGCTTACTTAAACCACCACAAGGTTCTATTAGTGTTGCGAACAACAGCGGAATTAGGGACAGTAGAAATTATTTCTATTAGACAATCAGATAGGCTTAGAGGGGACAGAACGGAAGTTTTATAAACAAATTAGTTTGATGTAAGAAAGAGATCTAGAAGATGTGGAGTATGGCTACGGTAATCAGGGCTTCTTGTGTGTTCAAAAATCATTTGTGTGAGATCACAAACAATAGCAAATGTTTCTGCAGTGTGACCAGCTGGATTAGTAGTAGATCAATATTGAAGCCAATTAGAGTTATGAACATTGAAATCTTCTACAATTGAGATATCGCAAGATGAAAACTGAGACAGAAGACAGAAGAGTTGGGAACGTGTAAGTATGAGTTGATTAATTTAGAAGTAGAGCATGATGCTACACCTATTTTCCATTAGCTTTAAAAAAAAGTTAGGGATGAATTGTACAGTTTAGAGAGTAAGGAAGTGATTACAAAAATTTCAAATTCAACTTGGGGTATACCACTAGTTACAGCAATGAGAAGTAGTGAATCAGATTGTTCTGACTCCTGATACGAGTTGGTTGCTAGCCTGGAGTACTTTTTTTCGCATTTTCAAGGTAAACGGGTTACCGTATGGTACTAAACCAGCGTTGTTTGGAGGTATTGTCGCAAAAGTTTTGCATGGTTGTAAAGGCACTGTTAGTTACCTAGATGATGTTGTTACGACAGGTAAAGATCAAAAGGAACATTTAGAAAATTTAAGTGAGGTTTTAGAACCCTCAGGGAGAACAGTTCGGTTAAATAAAAACAAGTGTGAATTTTATAAAGATTATGTGTATTATTTATGATACAAAATCTCAAATAAAAGTTTAGAGCATAAAAAAGGTCAAAACAGTAACCGAGGTAGCGAGACCAAGAGATGTGTCACAAGTACGATCATTTATTCATTTATTGGAATGGTTAATTATTACTCGAAATTTATTAAATTTTTTCCAAAATTCTAAAAGCATTATATGATTTCATTCATAAAGAAACCGAATTTAGATGGACTGCATTGTGTAAAAATGCATTTTAAAGAATAAAGATAAAATATTAGTTCATTATGATCCTAACAAAGCATTAATTCTAGCGTGAGATCGTAGCATAGTTACGTAGGTACAGTATTATTGCATGCCATTCCAGATGGAATCGCACAGCCAGTAGCATATGCGTCGAGAGTGTTAACAAAATCTGAAAAGAATTACTCAATGGTGTATTGAATATCTATTGGTCGACGCGGAAGTTTTACCAATATTTAGCAGAAAGGAAGTTTACTATAAAATTAAACCATAAACACTTATATAATATACGGGTTTACCACAAATGGCGGTAGGGCGCTCACAGCTTTGGTCGCTATTATTATCAAATTTTAATTATGTTTTTAAACACACTAGGGCATTGATAATGTAAAGACAGATGCTTTGTCACGATTACCACTGAAAGTCAGTGATTCATTAGAGGATGAGGGCGAGACTGATTATTTAAGTTTGATCGAAAACCAAGTACCAGTAGATATAAATTTAGTTAAATCAGAAACTAGGCGTGTAGGTAGCGAATGATAATGATAATATTGATAATGTTTTCCGGATATTTTATTTTACGTATTTTATGGAATTAAGAGTTGAAAAGAAAAATAAAAACATATGTTGGGGTAGAAAATGGGTGCCCGCTCGAAACTGCCTTTACCGTAGGAGCGTAACGAATCGTTGAAAATTTCTATACGCACATTCTTGGTGTAAAAATGTCACTAGTTTAATAACTAATTACATCGGAACACACAGCATATCAAAAGACATCTTTGTTTGTTACTAGGAAATTCGAGACATAAGGTTTGTTACGGACGAATGCATATTTAAAAAGTAATATTTCTTTTAGTAATAAATGTGAAAATATTCCCACGTAGTAGTTCTTGTTTTTCTATAACTTTTAAAAACGGGGGTTCATTTGGGGAGTGACCCGCTAAATATTGGTGAATAAGTGATTAATTAAAGGATTATATTCAAACTTAAGTAGGTATTGTAATGTCAATTAAGCTCGCAGCAAACAATTCAACAAGCCTATGTAACCTATTAAAAATCAATCGTTGCCTTGCAAGAAGAATCTATTTTATTACGCAAGCACGCTCCTCAATTTGAAATCTGTTACAGTACTCCACGCCAGACAGTACAGTGGTCCCTCTTTCAGTGCTTGTACGAGTTGGAATTGTTGATTGTTTCGCCCATGTAGAAAGTAAGGCATGGACAAACGTGACACGATAAATCCCAGTTAAATTGTTATAAACTTAATATTATAATTTTGTAAGCACTTTAACCTGATTTAATGGTGTTTTGTTATATATTGAACCCTTCCATTGTTTTTTGTTATTTGGTTTATTAACGTACTTGTCCAATTACTTATTTATTAATAAATTGAGGTTTCTTGGTGGTTCTTTCCCGACTTAGTAAATTCACGGGTTCAACCATCATTGCGCAAAGCTCGTTAATTCTAATTTGAGTAGTTTTATTGTTTACCTGTCCAACATTTAACTTCATCAAATCCTATCTCATTCACATAACACTGCGTAGCTTACCACTAGACTGCCAATTCTTTTTATCAGATTTGAGGTTTGCGAGTAATTAAATATCACATATTTCATCAGGCCAAATGAGTTATCGTTAGACAATAATTGATGTGGACTGTTGTGTAGTGTTAGTAAATGAGTGGTTGGTGAATAAGTAAGCTATTACAATTATCTAGTGTAGTTAATAGATTTTAATACAATTTTAGATAACAATCATTAATCGCACTTAAAGGCTCTCCACAATGACTGACAAAATGACTAATATGAGAAAAACCATACTGAAAAAGAAAAGGCCAAGATCCTTCATCTAACGGAGAAAGTAAACGGAATAAAATAAATATACATTTTAAGTAATATTCGAGTTACCTACTTCTCTGGATTTTGATGAATAAACTGTACCATCTGTAGAGAAATTTTCCAGCGGTAAATCTCGAATGCATAAAATTTTTCCGGAAAAAATCAGATAAATCTATGCTGGGTGGTCAGTTAACTGCAATAACATGAGTGCGAAGGACGAAAGCATTTTGAAATTGCACGGATGCGTTTGTTAACCGATCACCATTTTTTATCGGAACAAATGCAGGCTTGTAGCTGGGGGGTGGAGGGGTAAAAGAGAAAGTTGCCCACTCTAGAAAATCATCTGTCTACTAGAAAAAATGTGGCATTATAATAATATACTATTTTCCCTTCTTTTTATAAAAATTTGTACATATGCACATAAAATCACAAAAACATACTATTAATGAGGTTTTTATAATTGGGTGAAATTGATATAGTTGTCTTTGCAGTTTATATTTATAATAATATATTTTTTAAGTTAACACACCAACAAACTTACAGATTTTATTTTAAAAAAGTTTTTAAAAATTACTAAACTCTGCGAGCAGCAAACTATTAAGATATTTACAAATTAAACAATTAATCACGTATAGCTGTAATATCTATGTTTGTATTGTTTATTAACCAACTTAAGACAAACTTTTATTATTTTATTGTTATATATGTAAACTGTAATTTTGAAGAATCCGTAATTGTAGCAAAGCAAATAGAAAAAGTTATCATAATGCAGGTGTGCTATTTAATGTACTGAAACAGGTTCTAAGAAATAATAAGTAAGAAAAGAATATTCGAGAAATGAGTCACCACATTTAATTAAAATCAACCGGATGTTATGAGACATCCCTTTATCTATAAAGTAAACACGTATTTATTTTATCGCGAGGTTTCTCGAGTTATCTACAATAATTTGTGTGGAGATCAGTTCTCAGAGGAGTTTGAAATAGTTCAAAGCGTGTGTTACGCGGGAAAAGAGAGCGGCGCTAGGGACGAGGTTGGAAGATATAGACCGGGTGATGGTGGAACGAGAAGGGACGGAGGAGCAATTCATTCGTAACGAAGGTGTTGAAGCACGCGGGTGCACGGTGTATGTCTTATGTTATCAAAATTTAAACATATAGGCGTATTGTACATATTAATATATTTATGTATTAAACAGTTTTGAATTGAATGATTTATTATCATTTTAACGGATCAGAAGTGGGATTGACTCATCCCTTTGTGTGTGAGATAATAGACTCGTGCGTACCGGCGAAAAATAGGTATCATCGAGCGTGACCTTTAGTGAAAGTTCGCATTCTTTTGTGTGTGAAACGAAAAGGCGGAAGAAGCTTTCTTAAACTGAATTGGCAGGTATTTCCGGAAAAGTCGAACTATACTTAAGTATTCAACTTATATTTAAATCGATAAAGAGGTGAAAATAAAGTACGCATTTAAAATCAGGAAAGTTGTGTATGTTTATTCTAACACGATACGAACATCTCTCCGCAGTAATTTGGGGCACCAATAACACGGTGAACTTCAGTTCTGGATAATCTCCTGCCGAGTAGATGTTTTATCACCGCCACTGTGGTAACTGATCTGGCTAGCGAGAGCGAAACACTAGCTAGTGGTACGCGAAGGGTTGACAAAAACCCAATGGATCAGGCCGGATCCAGCGGCCTAAGATCTTTCTCACTCAGCAGCCAGGAGGGAAAGCGTCAGAGTGGCGACCTTGATGCGAGTACTTCTAGTATGGATCAATTACAGGCAAACCGTGGTACGGCGGCCCTTAACCTGAATCGGGTAGCTATGCAAATGCAAGCACGTTATGAAAAAACTCGAGGTCAGGATATTCCCCCAACCCCGCTTGAGGAGTTGACATCATAATAAAAGGCGGAGAAGGGATACCAAATGAGGTAGGCGAACTGGTGTTACAGCGAGCTGCAGCTACTGGCATGGCGGATGTCAAGGTAAGTAACAAATTGGCCAATAATTTGACGGGCCCTATAGAGTAGCGAGGGTCTTATATGATGATAGGTACATAATCGAGGTGATTAAAGGCGTTAGAGCTTACAACCGCTTTCAGGCGTATATCACAGTTGACTCTTTAAGGCGGTACCCATGCAAGGATGAATGTGACAGTGTGAATGGCGATGAGGCGGACACGGAGGAAGACCAGTCATACCTCCTTGTAAGTTAGTTTTAGTCATTACTGTTCCAGGAAGGTCGACTGTTACGCGGGAAAAGAGAGCGGTGCGATTGACGAGGTTGGAATATATAGACCGGGTGATGGTGGACCGAGAAGGGAAGGAGGCAATAAAGCAGGCGGGTGTACGGTGTATGTCTTATGTATGTGTAAAGCTTGTAGTATACAATTCTTCCAAACTCAAGCCAACTGAAAACAAAATTCTATTTTATTTCGCTTCTGCTTTCCGGTATTTTTATAAACTGTACTGCGAGACCATCATCATGGATCATCCCAGCATTCCTAACTTACAGGCTAACTGACGCGTGGTCGCCAACGCTACGGTCCCGCCACACGCCAGTTAGCACCAAACCAAAATTATTCTGCGTCTCGTTGCACCATCAGCTTAGTGACTACTACTTTGGACAATTTCCCCTTTAAGAATAACTACAAAATATTGTGCGTCTACAAATTTGAAATTGTTTTAAATTATATTTAAAAAGACACATTTAAACAGTGTAGTGTAGCGCAATTATGGATATACGATTTTTTTAAACCAAACGTTGTTTAAGCGGGGCCCACAAATACCAATACTACTAAAACTCAACTGTCGAAAAATATTGAAAGTAATCAACATGAAATAACAAGGAAAGTAAACATAAATCTAATACCGTCGGATCTACCGAGTTTAGGAGGGGCTATAGATCAAATTCGTTTGAGTGAGTCCGAAAGAGAATGATCGCTCTTTTCGTGCAGAGTGGTACGATCGCTTCAAATGGTTGATTTATTCTATCGAGCGTGATGCCGCGTTTTGTTATACCAGCATGCAGTTTGAACCTTATGGCTCCAAAGAAACTTCTTTTACTCTGAATGGTTTTCGTTTTTTGAAAAGAGCTCTCGATGAAAGAGGATCCCCAAGGCATGAAAAAAGTGTAGTACATATGCAGGCTACGCAAAAATGGAACGAAAAAAATCAGAGGGACAGCAAGAGCTTGGTATTGTCTTCACTTGCAAGCAACAGGCCGTTAGAACACAACAGGTATTATCTGGAGTGATTCAGTTTATTGCGGTAAACTCCGTGGAGAATATAATTTAGAACAACATATTGAGGAAGGTTTATTTATCACACTATTTCAATATACTCTTAAAAAGGATAAATAACTAGCTGAATGTTACACGAGAATTCCCAAAAATCCTGCTACACTACTCCGGAAATCCAAAATGAAGTAATTGATACATTGACGGAAATTGTAAGGGAAAGTATTTGCTCCCAAATACGAAGTGGAGATGTAAAATATTTTACGTTGCTCGAAGACGGGACTAAAGACAAGAACCATAGAAAGAACATATCAATAGCTACAAGATACTATAAGAATGGGGAAGTAACGGAATCGTTATTAGCTATAACAACAACTAGCAAATTAGATGCTGCTGCATTTGCGGGAAAAACTTTAAAAAGTCTTAGTACAAATGGATTAGATAAAAATAACATTTGTTGCGACAAGAATTGAATTAGCTCTACAAAAAAAAAAGTACATTACGTGCATAGTTTTAACCACAGGCTACACCTGGTGGTAGTAAGAGTCGTTTCCGATATTGTAATTTTAAGACTTCATGAATTCTTTCAACATCCAAAACTTCATAACATTTATGAAGCAAAACGTATTGGACGCCTTCTGGGACAAAGGTGGACAGGTCATTTGACAATTTTTAAGAGATACTAAGAGTCTTAAAAGAAATTTGGCAAGAAAAGTTAGATGGCGATACTGTAGGTAACAATCTTGGTTTATGCACCCTAATGGAAAGAATGCAGTGTCGATTTGCTTTAGTTTTAGCTCATAAACTATATCACTATTGGAATGTGCTAACAACGCATTAGTAGGTAGAAAAGCCGCATGAGCAGTGAAGTGAAGGGGATGGCGATGAAGGCACAGAGTTTCCTTTTCTATAAGACTGGATCAAATGACTTCGACTCGCAATATTTCGGAGGACCACCATGTGTGCAAATAACTGTACCTCTGATTGTGTGTCAACCTGGATTGGCATATGCAGCCTTTGCCCAAGACCATCTCTCCCCGACTGGATAAAACTACAGCTCTACGTCGTCAGAACTGGAACTTCTCAGAACTACGAATTGATACATACGATTGTTTATTGTGTATATCCTTTATATTGCGATGCAGTTTTATGTTGCAATGATCTTGTTTACACCCATTAAACCTTTTCAAATACACCTTTTAGCGTTTTTTTTCCTTTTTTGCTAGCTCGCGCCCTTTTGGTTTTTTCCCCATTTTGAAAGGTTAGAAGGGTTCGAATAATTTTATTTCGTCCTATCAGCCCACGGATGCTCAGAAAAACATACGTAAAAGAATACCAAGTGGTGATGGTTTTAAATCGTTCTGATGTAGCACGAGTTTTCTATAAGGTAATAGAATCATTAGGGGCAATTGGAAATTTACCGGTGGCTCCTTTCAGTAAAGTACCGTAGTATGCCAAAGAACGAAAAAAAAAACTCACAGCAGAAGGATTTAACACCTAATAACAATTTCATACATTGGTTCTTTTAACTATTGTTTTGATTCGCCATAACCAAGTTTCACTCGTTTACTTCTGTGGGAATATTTAAATCTTAACGTACACACTCTCACAAATATCTAATAAATCATATTTTGCTCATCTTAGAAATAAACAATTTGTCTTCGGGTGCTTTTTCTCATGGTATTGCCATCTTTAAACAAGGCGTTCTTTAATTTGGAGAGCAGCTCGTCGAAAGTTCTTCTTATGCGAAAAAACGTAACGAATTTCTCGTCGGTGTCACTCAAGTCATCATACAAACTATGATGGAGGCGCTCTTTTTTGCGGAAAAGTAAAAATAGCATGAGATCCTCACCGCCACCTTCCATTACTAACCAGACAATACTGACAATCTGTAACGTTGTCTGCTCAAATATGCAGTGCCGTTGAGCGAGTCCGCGGGTTTGGTGCGCGGCTGCGTGGTGATACACAGCGGCACAACAAGGTTGTCATACTCGCGATCGTGCGCCGCAACAGAGTGGTTACGTGTGAAGGGGCCCCAATCCTTTGCATTTGGTTTGTTTTGTTTTCTTAGTCATTCTAAATAAATGCACGTTTATGAACATATTCATTGCGTTTTCATACTTTATAAAGTTTGACAATAATTTATTTTTGAATCTGTTACTACCACTGACGTTGTTGCAAAAATAAAACCAGTTTTTGTTGTTGTTAAACTTTAACGCATTTTTTACTGATAAAGTTTTTTCAAAATATTGTCAAGTTATATATTATTTTAAAGAGCATTACTTGCTTATCGATCTAAGCTAAAAGTTTTACTTTTAATCACAGTGTACATTGCAATTTTTTTTGTATGAATTTGCGGCAGAGACGAGCCGAAAAGTTAACCAGGCTTTTGGTGAACGTACTACTAATGAAATAAATGTACGTCGTTGGTTTTAAAAATTTCGAAGTGGTCATGAAGGCTTCCTGGATGAGGATGGTCGGGGTCGGCCTAGAACTGTTGATAATGAATGGCTGAAACAAACTGTTGTTTGACCTATCAAACACTTCTCCAGAACTTGCAGAAGAACTGGACGTTCACTTTTCAACTGTTGATCGCCATTTGCATGAACTGGGAAAAGTGAAAAACTTGACAAGTGGATTCACATGAACTTACAAAAATTAACAAAAATCATCGGTTTGAAATTTGCTCTTCCCTCCTTTTGCGCCACAAAAATGACCCATTTCTTGATCGTATTGTGACTTGTGATGAAAAATGAGTGCTCTACGACAACAGAAAGCGTTCAGGTCATTGGTTAGACAAACACTTTCCAAAGCCAAATTTGCACACAAAAAAAAATCATGTTGATTGTATGGTGGTCTTCTTAAAACCAGGTGAAACAATAACTGCTGAGAAGTACTGTACACAAACTGATGAGATGCACCAGCATTTGCCAAAGTATCCAGCATTGGTAAACAGAAAAGAGCCGCCGATTCTTCGTCATGATAATACAAGGCCACATGTTGCACGTATCACCCTTCAAAAACTGAACGAACTTGGATATGAAAGTCTGCCTCACACACCCTACTCACTAGATCCCTCCTCAACTGATTTTCACTTCTTTAACTAACTGTCTTAATGGGAAAGTGTAAAAACCAGACTGATGCTGAAATTGCATTTAAAGATTTCATTGAATCTAGATAACCAATTTATTTTGTGAAAGGATTAATAAACTGTTATCACGTTGGCAAAAGTGTATAGATCAAAATTGTTCTTACTTTGATTAAAATGGTTCAGTAGAACTTGAGATATTTGTATTTATAGTTTTGCATTAAAAACGAATACTATTTTTGCGACAACCCAAATAGTTTCTTGGTGTTAGGGTAACTCTACTCAACGAACGTTAATTAATCTGTCACCCTGTATATCTCTGAAAGTTCATATGAAAGACGAATTAAAATTAAACTTTCTTTCTAGGTAATAATTTCATACGTCGCGTCCCAACTTTTTCATTTCCCACAACCGAAATCTTGTATTCGGAAGTCGAAAGGCAACCTTCGAATTTGATGTATCCTAAATGTCGGATTGCATAAATTATGCATTTGATGCGAAATTTAGACACTACGAAAGTGTAATATATTTCTCTTCTCTCTTACGCATTATTTATTTTTTGATTGAATTGAAATGTAAACAATACTTAAGAAAGTAAAAATCAGATGTACCTGTAGACAACTTCCTTATGCTGGTATCACATTGTACTAGCAAACAGCGCAGGAAAAATGGACTAGAAATAACTTTTTACATTACGCATGTAAGTCGCTTTGGAAGATGGAGTTGATCAGTCCGAGAACGCCTATTTTTAATTTATTAAGATTTTCTTTCACCTGAAACGTGCAAAGTATAGTTTTATTTCTTAATTACCTCCTAATCAATTTAAATAAATCTGGCCGATGGACTTCGGCATAACACTTTCTCGTATAAGGAAACTAACTGTTGTCCGCAGCAATTCCTAACTCTGTATAACTTGTAATATACCAAGTGATATAGAAAGAAGAACATCCAGCAATAATCAATTTATTTGAACAATTATTGGTATATAAGAGTATTCGAGTTACACCAGTAAACGATCAATATTTGATAAAAATTAAACTGTTAACTTTTAAAAAACTTAATAATGTGTTGCGCCACCACGATGTCATGCCATGCTATCTGTAACTCATGCTGCAGAGACACTAGGGTTTGTGGGGGGTGGGGTAAATTGAGTAATCTTCTTCCTATAATATCCCAGACATGCTGGATGGGTGAAAAATCGAGAGATCTCCGTGGCCAAGGCAACAAAGCAACTTGATTGGCCTGAAAATTAGCCAAAGAAGCCCTAGCAACATGAGGTCGTACGTTGTCTTGTTGGAATGTGCTCTTGGGGATGGTCTGAACATAAGGTACAATATGCGGTTCTACGATCTCCTGGATGTAGCGCGCAGCGGTCATGTTACATCTAATTAAGACCCAAGGTGACCTACTTCTAATAGCAATAGCCCCCATACCATAACTCCAACTGTGTGGTGCACATGCCTTTCCACAGAAAATTGGGGATTTTGTCTTTCACCACGCCGTCTTCTCATCCTTGCACGACCGTCCTCCTCACTGCAGACATTCGAATTCCATTCTTGGTCCCAATTTGCCCGTTCTCGACACCACGCTAGACGATCACGTCGGTGCCCAGGAGTCAGTGGTAGCACAAAATGGGGGCGGTATGAAAAGAGTTCTTATCTGGCGATAAACAGTTCGCATCCGAAAATTTTGGCGTCTTCACACTCGAGGCATCGTGATTCAATTAAAGAAGCTTTTTGTAATGTGTTTTACACGTCTTAAATGACAACTGTAGTTACAAATGATTTTAAAGCTACGTGATCGTAAATGTTTTTGAAAGAGGTTAACGCAAAAACCGCTCAAGTAATATAGCTAAAAAATTGATCGTTTCTTATCTTAACATAAACAAACATAATCACAACAAATTTTTACAAAATACTCATTATTACTGGGCGTTCTTCTTTCTATGTCACTTAGTATATAATAAGATATACTTACCTACAAAATTATTTTTTTCTTATTCACTGTATTTTGCAAATCACTGTATATTTTTAGATATTTGGATAGCATGAGAAATTAACTTTAATACACTTTAGATTTGTTTTTGAAACTTTGATATAAAATATTTAAAAATTAAAATAATAAGTTTTTTTGGTTATTTTCGGCAAAACTGGAAACGCTAAAAATAATCCAATATAGCAGTTTAGTAGCTATGTATGTCTACTATGTAATCCCTTCATTTCAAGCTTTCATTTTTATTAGAAATATAAGGGATTGAAATTTTTAAATAACTCCGGTCCTGGATAAGATAAAAATCACATAAAACTCATTATATTTTCGTTATACGTGACTATAAAATACGTAAATTTAAAAGCTATACGTTGATAGGCCAGTCACTAAAACTTGCAGTATAATAAGATATACTTACCCAAACAAATTATTTTTTCTTATTCACCTTATATTTTGCAAATCCCTGTATATTTTTACGCATTTGGATAGCATGAGAAATTAACTTTAAAATACTTTAGATTTGTTTTTGAAACTTTGATATAACATATTAAAAAAATATTTGTTTTTGTTATTTTCGGCAAAACCGGAAGCGCTAAAAATATTTCAATATAGCAGTGAAATGAAATCTTGGAATTACGGGATTATATAGTAAACATATATAGCTGTTAACTATATATGTTTACTATATAATCCCGTAATTCCAAGATTTCATTTTTATCAGAAGCATAGTTATGAGGGATTGAAATTTTTAAATTTTAAAATTTCCAACTCTGGTCCTGGATAAGTTAAGAGAAATCTCATAAAGCCCATTATATTTTCGTTATATGCAACTATAAAATACGTAAATTTAAAAAAATTACCAGAGCCATTTTTGAGAAAATCAATTTTGAAAAAAGGGCAATTTTAACTCCGTAATTAAGGCCAATGTTTTATTGTTCTCAAAAATATTTACAAACCGTTCGAAAGCATATACTTTTATTTACAAGTTGCGATTTTCAAATTACAAGTAGCTTTTATGGTTCCTTAGTGACAGCGCAAGCGCCGAAATGTATTAAAATCGCCATTTTGGCCGCCTTGTGAATTTAAAATTTTAAAAAATATTTTTCGATCGAGGTTTAGGGTTACTAACTTGTCACCAAAGATAGACTTTCTGGCTCTGGTTTTGGAAATGCACCCCCCAAAAAACCACCCTCATTTCGCCGCCCATTAAATGATTTTTACGAAAATCCAGTTTTATACATAACTTTCAGATATAGGGGCCGATGTCAAATCTCATTAAAATCGATCAAATAGTCTCGGAGCCACACAGAGACAGGGAACACGAAAACGTTGAAATCCGCGAAATAAAAAATTTCAATTTTTTTTTCGATTGCAATATTTTTTCTTAGTAAAAAGTGTGCATACGGTTAAATGTAACCCTATGTTTAGGAATGTAATTTTAAGTTCTTTAGTGTAGGTACACCCAAATAGAAATAAAATAGTAATGCAAATATGGCTTTAACAGTTAAGTAATGTGAACATAAATTTTTTTTATTTAATTAATTTTTAAGGGTTCCTACGATAAACTTTTATAAAGAAAAATTATGAAATATAATACATTTAAAACGATCTTTATACCATAACATAACCTTTACACAATTCCCTTGTGGAGTAGGCAAACAATCCCTGCCTCTTATTTATTTTTCATTCACAATCTTTCTCCATGCTTTCCTATCTCTGCATACCTTCCTAGCTTCCGCAAGATTCATACATTGTCTCTGACATGTCCTTTTCGTTTTAAAACTCTTCTTTCTTTTTTTTATTATACATTCGGCTACATCAGCCAAGTTTTACGCGGTCTACCAGGGCCGGCCTTACCTCTAACCTCACTCACATATTTTCGCTTCGTTAATCTTGCGTTGTTCATTCTCTCAATGTAACCAAACCACCGTAATGTATTACTTTTATATCTATCCATCATGGTTGTTTCCTCGCCACACTCCGTCATTATACACTCATTCTTTATCTTATCCCTTCTTGTTTTACCACATGCGTTTCTCAGGAATCTCATACCCACGGCATTTATTTTTCCTTCGTTTTTTTTTGACATATCCATGCCTCACTTCCATACAGTACTGATGGGATAAACACGGCATTATTGATTACTCGTTTCGCAGCTAGACTCATGCTTTCGGTTCTCATTATCGTCCACATACTTGCAATCACTTTCCTTCCAACATTGACCCTTCGTACAATCTCGCCATCCATTGTACCATCTGCAGTAAACATTCTACCCAGATATACCAACTCGTCCACTTGTTCCACAATTTCATCTTGCAGAGTAAAAGCTGTACTCTCCTTTCTATTCTACCTTCCCGATTGAACAGTACAGTCGTAGTTTTGTTCACGTTTACCTTTAGGTCCATGCTCTCACAGACTGTATCAAACTTCCTTACAGAAGTTTGTAGCTTATCCGCACTGTAACTTAATAAGACGGTGTCAGAACTCGTACATTTACGTGACCAACCATTACACCATTTGTATCGTTACATGCTTGCCTAACACATTTATCCATGTACACATTGAACAACCACAGTGACATCACACAGCCTTGTCGCACTCCTTGCTCAATATTACAGTATTCACTCACACCTCCTCTCACCCTAACACATGCCCGGCTATCGTTGTATCTTGCCCTTATTCTGTTTATTAGGCCTTTACTTACGCCATATTCATTTAATATTTCCCACAGCTTCTCCCTGTTCACTCTGTCGTATGCTTTCTCCAGATCTACAAAAGTACAGTACGGCTTCCTTTTTACGCTTAAACACATTTCGATCACCTGGTGGAGAGCAACCACCTGATCAACACATCCTCTCCCTGGCATGAAACCACCCTGCACATCCCAAATCTTAGTTTGTGTAGTTTCTCGCACTCTATCAAGCAGTATTCTTTCAAAAAAAAAGCAAACTTATTCCTCTGTAGTTCTTGCAATCACTCTTGTTCCTCTTACCCTTATACAGCGGTACTCGGCACTTTTCCACCCCTAAGGCATACATTGAATAGTTCACATAATCTTCGTATAAGCTTTGCACCATCATACTTTAGCATTTCACCAGTGATTTCATCTACGCCTGCTCCTTTATCGTTCTTCCTACCGTTTTTTCTATCTGATTTATCCCAAAACCCTTCTCGACTTCATTCACCATTCCTTCTAAATCCTCCTCATTTAGCCCTTCAGTCTTACTTTCCTCACTACTGTATAGCTTTCCGAAATATTCTTGCCAGCATTTCCTAACTTCACAATCGTCCCATACTATTTCGTTGCTCGTATACATCACTCTTACAGCGCAGCGTTCTGTTGCCACGTTTTGTATTTTTGACCCATTTCCAGAAGAGTTTTTTGTTTCCCTCAAAATCATTGTGCATTTTCTCTCCTTTCTCAGCGATCATTTCCTCTTTACTTATCCTCACTGCCCCCTTCGCTTCTTTGTTTCCTAATCTGTGCACACACCTCATAGAATCGCTTTTCCTTAATCTAGTTTTTTGCAGCAATCGTTGCCATGTACGCATCTTTTTTCTCACATACTGCGATTTTTACCGATTCATTCCACCAAGCACATTTTGTCTGCCTACAATGATTTAATTATTTTTAATTTAGATAATTCCTAGTTAGAGTTAGTTATTTGTTTATTTAATCTAATATTTATTTTTTTTCCTTTTTTTACGGATTTGGTTTAGTTATTTATTTTTATCATTACAGCTAATAAAACTAATGACGACAGTTATATTTGTGTACTGTTATAGAAAGAGGCTTTATAGCAGAAATTGACCGCTTACTTCGATCTTAAGCTGTACATTTTTATGTTTTTTTTTAACCACGTCCGTCATGTTTTGAATTTAAATACGTATTTATGATTGTTTTATATACCCTGCAGTACCGTGGGATAGAATATGCGACTTCATTTGTTCTCTATATTTTTTGTTATTGCAAAATGTTTACGTGTTTGAGTATTTGTGCTTTTAGTTTACATTACGATGATATGGGTTTTAACATTCGTTAAAAGGAACCCTATTTGTTTCGTAGAACTTCAATGCTATAGTAATCCTAAATACTATTTGCGTGCCTTTTTCTATATGCAATTTTACACGTACTAACATTCTACTGGTTTGATTATTATTTGTTTATTATTAATTCAAATTTAGAACTTGATTTGGCAATTATTGTAATTATACAAATGTACGTATTTGAGTTAAAACCTAGACAAAAGGAGCAGTTTTTGTACTATCACGTTGATCTTATAATTTTTAAACAAACGTACCTGACATGGGTTTGAAAGGGACCGTAATTTCCTAGAATTTGCATAGAAATGCAACAATCATGTTTTCGCGTTTTTTTTTTAAATTTGTGTATCTATAGAGTCATTTCACAAGTTAAAATTCTACTAAATTAGTTTAATGTTATTATTTGTTTATTAATATTCAAATTGCTGAGTTATAAATTTGTTTAAAAACTCACCCTAATAATGCACTAATAGTTGGTTTAGCTATTGTCATTTTCCTTAACGCGCACGTGTTTCACTAACCCCAGGTAGAAGTCGGACAGCATTAAGATTAAAATAATTTGTTTATTTTGGTTTATAATTGAGGTTTAAACTTGCATATTATTGCCATTTTAAACTAATCAAACCTGTTTTATTATTGTCGTGAATTGTGATAATTTAATGTTTCTATTTATTTAAATTTCCTTTTGATTTAATTGAAGGGCAATAATAAATAACTATAATGATAATAATCCTATTATCTCTCTCGACTTTAAGTGCCTACTTTGCGGATTAATTAATTATAGTTAAGATTACATATAGTAACAAAAGTAAAAGTTAGATTAAATTTTGAATTTGCAGCCAAAGAAAAATATAGTATAAGATAATATGTAATATAATGTTATAATTAAACTTAAAATTAAATATAGTACCAAAAATAAAAGTTGGATTAAGTTTTAAATTTGCAATCAAAGAAAAATGTTCAAGAACTTGTAAGTAAGTAAGTAAGAGTTTTATAACTTTTTAGAGATTTGCAAAAAGTACAAACGCATGGGTCATATAAAGTGCATTAAGATTTATTAATCACTGTAAGAAAAACTTATAACTTATCTAGAACTGAATAGAATCGGTCTTTGCCCTTTTTCTATAAATTGAATAGTTTTTGAGATATATCAAAATTCTCTTCCCCGCCCTCTATAGAGTACTGTTATTTGTAAACCGTAACAAATGTGATGCAACCAAACCATTTTACACTAAACAAAAAGTCAAAATACCATGGGTATTTTTTAAGTTATTCTGGCTACAGAGACACATACACCCATCATGTAGAAAATTCTCTAGATTGTTTGAAAAATGTTGAAACGTGTAAATCGGCATGGTTTTTTTTTAGAAAACAATACTTTACTTATGGTTCTACTCTTAAGAAAGTAAAAATGACAATAATAGCACACCTGCTATTATATAGATTCTGTTTAACTAAAGTTAGAATTAATACATGTTGATGAGCGTTTCGATATGACTATAGCATATCATCAAGAACTTTCAAAATTGAATGAAGCGAAATTGTGATAAGGATAACAGTAACGACTAACCTCTAGATCTATATTAGAACAAAACATGAAAAACAGAAAATTAAAATACATAGCTTTTTGGGTTTTTTTAATTGTGAATTTTTGTATTTACGTTTATATAAAACTAAACGTTTCGATAACACTTTTAGAAATGTTTAAGATGTTGAAACTAATTTTTGAAATATGAAAATTTGTAAAAGATTTTATTACTACTGGGGACGATCACTATAAGTGTTATCGAAACGTTTATATTTGCATAAACATATAAATACAAAAATACACCATTCAAAAACCCAAAAAATATTTTAAATATGTGTAATAATGGTGAAAGATTACATTTTCGTATTGAGAAAATTAATTCAGGAAATCTGAAAATATCGATTCAGAGTTTTGTCGGTACTTAAAGGTCCCAAAATCCCTTTATTGGCTTCTTTATAGTGCTGGATGGATCGGAGGAAATGAGTTATCTCCCAGGTGCACTTTAACCGACTTATACTCGTGTTTTCCACAAAACGTTAGAACCGTTCAACGTGATAATAGTTATTTATGTATCAAGGGAGTAAAACAGGCGTTTAAGGATCGCAACGTGTAAGCCTGACGGCTTGTGTTATTAACAGGTAAGGTACATAAACGCTGTTTGCGCCCGAAAGGCATACAAACTTTTATGCAAGATCGTTTCAATGACTATTAATAAATGTCTATTATATTTTTTCTTTTCATCTGCGAGCAGTTTATTACAAATGGTATTTTAATATAATTTAGTATAATAAATAATCTATCAAATATGAAAATGTAAACTTTCACCATTAACACTCATAATAAAATACTTATCTTTTTTGCGATTTTTTAATGGTGTACTTTAAATTATACAATCTAAACGTTTCGATAACACTTACAGTTATCTTTGTCAGTAGTAATGTTTGTTAAAAATTGTTAAAGATGTAGTAAACAATTTTGTCAAATTTGAAAAATTAAAATATAAAATAAAATTAAAATAATTAAAATTTTAATTTTTCAAATTTGACAAAATTGTTTACTACATCTTTAACAATTTTTAACAAACATTACTACTGACGAAGATAACTGTAAGTGTTATCGAAACGTTTGGATTGTATAATTTAAAGTACACCATTAAAAAATCCCAAAAAAGATAAGTATTTTAATCTATCAAATAATTTGTAATCGTTATAGAATAAAGAGTTATTCTTATTGTGATTAGTAAGCTTAATCTGTATACATACGTTCCCGTTACCATAGCAACTAAGACAGACACAATAGAATAGGTGATCGCCATCTTTCTGTCAACTTCGCGTGTGGTAATGGTAAGCTCCATAGTGTATTTTGAAAACAGTTTTTTTTACATAATGCAAAGTAGTGACGATGAAATGGTTTCCGGAACACCACCGGAAATTTCTAGAATAGCAGACAGAAGGTGAAAAATTAAGTTTACTACCGGAAAAATCCGTACAAGGTCTGCGATGAATTTAATAAATGTTAAAGACGGTAACTATAGAAAATGGCTTACTTGCATATTTTCTATAAAAATCCAAATTCCGTAAGTAAATCAGAAGGATATAAACCTGAAAAGTAAAAAATTTTAACCCGAGAAGAAAAAGAATAATTTTTAGTGGATACTCCAGATAATATATATCTTATGGTAAAAGTAAGTTACTCTAGTTGTTTTTTGATCTTCCACCAATACCTGCGTTAGTATGAGTATTTGTTGCATTCATTTTTGGTATTGTTGGAGCATGTCGTCCAGAGGAATTAGGTAATATTCCAGATTACGTATTCAAGATTTAGGAGTAATTTTATTGGTAACCACACGAGCATCAAAAACTAAAATTAACCGTATTTTCAGTGTTATTGACAAAGAACAGAAATCACCAGGTTATCTCGACATCTATAGAAGATATGCTTCACTGCCTATTAAAAGTACTGAGCGCAAACTTTTTTTTTGTGTATTATAATAATGGAAAATGTTCCAGTCAGTTGGTTGGATAGAATATTAGTATGCCTTCCACTAGTCACAAGGATGAATTTGCTAATATAATACAGTCATTTTTTTTATTAAATTATTATTTTAATTGTACCAAATACATTTATGTGATAGTTTTTGTTAATAAATAAAGTTTCGGTGTATTACTAACTGAATGTGAATTCTGAAAACAGCCCGTGGGCGCTGAAGTAGTTTACGGGCGCTAAAGTGACATTTAACGCCCGCTAAATTAATTCATAAAATGTACCTTATAACCCGATCTTGCATAAAATAATTTAGTGTTCCGTAAACTTTATTCCTTTAAAACTTCAAAGTATCTAATGAAATTTGACCAAGATTTGAGGAGTAGTACGGTAACACAGTAGGTACCTACTTTTATCACTAAATAACACGCATCTTTTGTATAAATAAGACGCGCATACATTTTTTCCTTTATCACGTTTTTTTTACAAATGATATTTTGTTTATATTAGAAGAATAATTCTCTTTATTTAATAACATACTTAGATCATGATATTTGGCACGTCTCATAATACCGCTAGTTAAATTCCTTTGGATATTATTTAACCAGTGCAATATATTTTATACTTACGAGATCTCATTAATGGCGAGGCAAAAGTGTATAGTTACCGTAACACATTCATTGTATCAGCTACTTTCTCCCAGATGCGTTCTCCTTGGCAACCAAAACTTAGCGGCTAATATTTCGTTGGCTTTATTTTCGCTGAGAGAGACCCTCGCTACACCAAAACGTTGCGTATTCAGAAGTAACGGGCACACGAATGTGAATTCTGCAATACATAATTACAGTCATACTCGACGTAAATGGGAGGACGTCAGTTGAGTGTTATTAATCCAAATTCCTTTGATATTTGTGAAAAGGCGAAAAGGCACCGATCTACTAATTCGCGATGGTTTTACATTTACGAAGCGGCAAAACAACATTGTGTTCAAATCTACCGCACATACTCATGTGCCTATTCGAATAAAAATCGAAGTAAAGCAAATAATACACCGATTAAAGAGGTCAGCCAAGGAAACACAAGACATGCCTTAGCAAATTATTGCCGATATTGCTACACGTCATTCCGCTGCAGTAATAACAGTTGCCGCCAATGGCCATAAAGAAATAATAATGCATCCATCTTCCACTTTGACGTCGGGTGCACTTATCATATCTCACCAGTATAAAGTAGCATCTGGAGGAGAACCGTGCCGGCTACATGATAATGGAAGTGAGCACAACAATAGAATACTAATATTTGTACGAAAAGAAATTTCGACGTGGTGCTACAGTGCAGTGACTGATAGTACGATAGAACATTTAAAGCATCGCTACTCCTGTTTTCACAACTGTATGCAAACCATGATGTAAGAGGGAATAACATTATCCCAATCGTATCTCTATTAATGCCAAATAAGAACCAAATTTTATTCATTATCCCTCTATCCATCCTCCTAAGTGTTCCTGAGTGCTTTAGCGCGATAGGCCTTATTTAGCCTGTTCAGGTCCACAATCATAAAAAAAAATGCACTGAAAACAAACGAGCAAATACTTTACAACTTTTATCTCTTTTACCAATTCTTTGATTATTTTATCATAATCATTATGTTACATTTAACCGTTTTGAGATAATCTGACCTTAAATGAAATGTAAACTAATGTCAACTAAACTATATCTTAAAAATGTTGTATTTCTACCTTCCGAACATACCACGTCGCCTATGAGTAAGCATATGCGACTGATATATATGGAAGGTATTGTGATCGGGTTTAAAAAAAATCTCCCTCGATTTTTTCGCTTTTCTTTACGTTTCTGAATAATTTAACACATTTGAGACTACTTGTTTCCGATGTCGGTATGTGTGTGCATGTATGAGTTGTGCATGTTGTACGCGTGTTCGCGTATGGTGCGTCTGTGCTTGTGCGTATGTTCGCGCGCGTGCGTGTGTGTGTGTGTGTGTGTGTGTGTGTGTGTGTGTGAGTGCGCGCGTGCTTTGCGGTGCGGTGCGTGCGTGTGTGTTTAAGCTTTGAGAAAATTCGGCTCACACACGTGCATTGTTTACTTCAGTAGAAGGATGTTTTAAATAAAAAAGGTGTATTAATATACATTTTTCAAGAAAATGTTTTAAATTTAATTTATAAAACAAATAAAACTACATAAAGCTTCCTTCCTTCCTTTACTTTTTTCAGAAAATGTATAGGAACTGAGATAATGCAAAAAAAAACAAATTTTGATTTAAATGAAGAAAACTAAGTTACAGAGGCTTTAAAAATCTAGAAAATGTGGTTATTTTTTTCTTTAAAATAAATAAGTGCAAAATCACGATTTTTCTCTGATATGAATACTTATGCCATACATATGTTGTTACTGCGCGCATTAGACAGGTACGCACTGACATTAAAGGTTAAATCTCGATAAGGTTAATTGATACCTAGGTGGTCTATTGACTGTAAGAAAGTTTTGTGGTGACCACACCTGGCACAATAAAAACAATTAAATATGTAATTAAAAATTATTATTAATTATAATAATTTAATATTAGTCAAGTTGCTTTGGTATGTGCGAATCCTTGCGATATTGCAGGCTCACATTCCATTAACATAAGTGATTTGATTGTAATCTCATTATATTTAGAATTTACATCAGTTCTACATACATAAAGACAAAATTTACATCGATTGGGGCTTGAACCTTGATGGCGCAGTTGGTTAGCGCGGTACTCTAGCAAAGTACAGGTCGTAGGTTCAAATCCTACTCGAGGTAAACTTTTTATTTAAGTATTTAATAAAATTAATAATAATTTTTAATTACATATTTACCTTTGAACTTATTCGTTCATAACAAAAACTTATAATAATTCAATATGTAGTTTAATTAAAATTAGGTTTTATTTTATGTCAAAAACTAAGCACTTGAGGGCCTCACGTTCGTGTATCATTCTTTCACTAAAATACTAAAATAAAGACTTTTGCTCAGATTGTCTTCTATCAGCAGATAAACATACTTTGGGACGTCTTGCCATTGATTGAACGGTGTTACGTAACATTCTCGGTATTATTTGTTGCTTCGCTTAAATTACTCGGTTTTCTAGTTCAAGCGGAAGGCAATACCAACAAGTGTTTTGTTTCGTACATTTTCATTTGTCCAATATTAAAAATTGTAATAAGTCGCTATAAGTTAGACTTTAATACCACGCAAATTTTTAACTTTTTGTTATTTTTTTTTGCTATGGCTCGATCTTAACTTTAGTAACTATCGTGGTGGCAGGGTCGACACCTGTTTAAACTTATTACATCTCTTCTGAATATTGTGATTATATTATTGAATTGTTGTGCTTTGATTTAAAATTTCAACCTTTGTTACTAAATTTTTTTTTTTATGATTGTGGACCTGAACAGGCTAAATAAGGCCTATCGTGCTAAAGCACTCAGGAACACTTAGGAGGATGGATAGAGGGATAATGAATTGCCAATAGATGCCTATGAACAGCTACCTTAAATTTTCTCATATCATAAGTGAGAGGAAAACAGGAACTAGGGAGATCAAAGTTGATTAATAACTCATAGATTTCTTTTCGTAATTTTTTCTTAACTGAATTTTCCTAATTTACTTGTAATTGTAAAATCTTTCCATAATTATAAATAATTGACAATAGCCAAAAACAATTTTGGATTCCGAACACCCTTAAGATTTGGTGATCGTGGGTATGCTTCCCGATATGTGATACATGAGAAAATGCGTCTAAATAACGGCATTCACAATATATTAATAAACTGCAGTGAAAATTTTGTGATTAAAAAGTTTGACTCTGTCCTTTCAGATCATGCCCAAGCAACATTATAGACAGAAACTTGGTTATACTTAACCTTTTTAATGGAATTCGAAAATACACATTCCAGAATAAATTACTTTCTATCATCGGTTATTTGACGTTACTGATGAGTGAAATCATACTAAATAGAAAGAAGTAAAGCACTGAAGTTATGTCTCGGAATAAGAAGCCCTAATTGCTTGATATTGGTAAATCAGATGTTGCATGGTGTCACGTGCCTGTTACTTATTATGAAAATGGGTAAACCTGGGCAATTAAATGTTGATTATCCGTAATTAAGACCGTTGGTTATAAAAGTCTCGTCATGTGTTGTTGAAATAAGCTGTTACAAGTAACAATGGAGGGCTAGAAAACGAGTTTTCTATCGTGAAGTAACTTTTAGTGATATATTTTGGAAATAGGTGTACGGAGTTTTCACATTTGGCATTGCCGCTCTGTTTAGAATGTGCGTTATGACCCGCACAGTGACCTTATTTATGGTTTTTAGTAACTTTTGTAATGTACCACCGAAGTAACGTAAAAAAATATTTTCGCAAAAAAATGACATCGCTTGAGAACTTGTTTAAGTGTTAACAATAAAATTTAAAAACTTGACTTATAATGTAATTATAAAACACGAGCATCTTTGTGAATGTCATTATGGGCAATTTTGGGGTATACTGATACCGTTCATAAAATTTAAGTGAAAGATGAATTACCATCTTTTGTGTTAGTAGGATAATAACGTATGTATGAATATAAAAGTAAGACTGTAAAAGTGATATTGAAGTGTTGTATTTGTCGGAAGCTCCACGTGGATTAGGATATTTTCGTCTAAAGCAAATTTATGCAAGAACCTTGGAATCTTTATTTTTGGATGACTAGTGTTTTTTGTTGCTTTCTCTATCATTCGGGGAAAATAATGCATAATATTAATTAACGTAGATATTTATTCAAGGTACAATTCCGATTTTTAATGAAAGTCAATGTTAGGATTTGAAGGTAGTTTACGTTTTTTGATTTGTGTTTGTTTTGTTTTCAATAAGTGTTATTTTGCAATCTCAAAACTTAAATAGTAAATAAAAATTGCATACTGGTAAAATGCGTTGTATTCGTAAATTCGTTGGGAAACCGAACCTGCCGAACATATACGAGAACAGCATACTGAAACGGAGTTAAGAGACTGAGATAATAATTAAAACGGAATTTTAGACCATTCTAGAGACCAGAATTTCATAATAATGAACCATCTTTATATTAGTATTATTATTAAATAATAGCGACAAGTCACCCGATGAGTCATCGTTGTATCAGAGAGATGACCTTGTGGAATTATCTAGAACATCTGCATTTCGCATATAAAGTAAACGCTAAGTAGATGGATCAATATCTGTCTCATACGACTTTCACAGTGCGCGATAATGCAAGGGTCCAGGTTCAAGGTGTGTTTAAAAACGTTGCAAGTGCGGTGGCGGTCTAATATTGATCGTATTCGTTCAAATACAATGTTTTATTATTCATTTTTATTTACTAGTTTTTTTAGTTCGTTTGTTAAATAGACAATTTATTGTGTAATTAGTTTTGTGAACTATGCAAGTATGAGTAATTTAAGTTCCTTGTCAAATTTCTTAAAAAGAAGAAAATTTGATGAAAATGAAGCATCGACATCAACCTCATTTGCCGATGCCGCAGAGGCAGACGAATCTAATAAAAATAAAAAAGTCAGTCACAGCAGTAATACTAATAATACTGCCATCAGTGCCATCCAGAGCCAGTATTTACAGAATCAGAAAGACATTGAAATTTTTCTGAACAAACCGTTCCAGAAAAAGTAAATACAATAGAATCGTTCTGGGTTCCACCACCATCATACACGTTCCCTTTAATTCATAAGTTTAAAAATAAAAAATTGAAACTGCGGTTTCAATATAACTGGTTGATAGAGTTTAACTAACTTTGTTATTCCGCTAAAGAAGAAGGCGCATTCTGCAACTGGAGGTGTTGGGGCTAGGTTTTGGGTGCCTTGGTTAAACTAAAAAATGGATAACTGAAAAAAAGCCAAGGAAGTGAGTTTTGTGTAAATAACGTAGCTAAAAATTTATCGTATTTGCCAAAAATAAAATACAAACTACTAGTATTTTGTAATCTCTAATTTTTTTTACATTTGTAGATTCAATGCCCATCAAAGCAGTAAATTTCATAAAGATTGAATTTGTGCTTATGAAAATTTAGTCAAAACACAAAGCAGGGTTCAAGAGAGTGTGATAGATTTAACTGATCAAAACAGAAACCTAATTCTGCCAACGAAGGCAATTTTCGTGCAATTTTAAAATACAAAGCTAAGGATGATAAATTATTAAGAGAGAGAGACGTTAGAAACACCAAGCAATAGAGAGCCATATACTACCCCAAGAATCCAAAATGAAGTTACAGACAACATAAACAGTATTATGCTAAATAAACTTGTAACAAAAATAAATGAGGTGGGGCGTTTTCTGTTTTAATAGATGAAATTACTAACATTTCTACAAAAGAGTAAGTAACTCTATGTGTGAGATATGTCTGTAAATACAAAATTCATGAAGATTTCTTACAATTTGTTGTGGCTGAAAATTTAACAGGCGAGAGTTTATCAAACTTATTAACAGTTTGGAAAATTTTGGATTAGTATTTAAATAACCTTGTGGGCCAGGGATATGATGGAGCGAGTAATATGGTGGGAACATTTAATGGCGTTCCGGTGCATGTTCGTCGCAACTACCCTAAATCCATATACGTAGTCTGTACTGCCCATCCTTTGAATTTAGCAATGTCGGGAGGTACCACAAATAAGAAATTGTCTTAAAATCATTGAAAAACTGTACGACTTTTTTAATACACCAAAAAGAAAAAATGTCTTGTTAAAAATATTGAAGAATCTGCTGAAAATCCTTCAGCGAAAACCCTTAAACGATTATGTGCAACACTCTGGACTTCAAAATGCGAAGTACAGTATTTCTTAGAGTTATTTAATTATGTCATAGAAAGCTTAGAAGAAATATCTCATTGGACAGATTCTGGTGATGCACCTATGTTACAAAATAATCACTATAATTCCGAATTTTGGATTACACTTCCAGTCATATTTAGCTTTGACTTACCTCTTTGTCGTTTCCTACAGAAAGTTGATATTGATTTAAAAGAGGCGATTTCTATAACAGAAAGTATTGTTTTATGTTTAAAAGAATTACGCCAAAATGCCGAAATGCAGTTTGAGGTTCTCTTTAATAAGGCTAAGGTATTCCTAAAGATATACATGACGTTTTGTAGTTGTTTTTATAATCCATATAAATTTTAGGTTCTTGCTTTAAGTATTGCCACTGAGATAAAATTAAAAAGGATAGTTTCACGACAAAAAATCGAGCGAATCCTATGGTTTCGGACAATCCAGATCTAGAGTCATCACCCGTGAACTATTTTAGGATTACCCTTTACACGCCATGTATTCATTTTTGTATTAACCAACTTAATGAAAGATTTACTAACCATGAAAAAATGTTCCAGAAATTTATAGCCTTGTTATCAGGACACAGAAATTTCGGACAGCGATGAGTATAACGAACTTTTAAGTTTATGTATACCTGACGTACCTAAAATTATTTTAAAATCTGAAATTAAAATGTGGGATATATATTTAAATAGTATTGTTCCAGAAATTATAATAATCGTCAAGCTTTAGCAGATTTGGAACTTTGTAACCAACAAGCGTACCTAAATCTTTTTCTCTCCACATCCACTCCGGAGAGAAACCTTTTTAACTTTAAAGCGAATAAAGACCTATCTTAGAAAATCAACTTCACAGAACAGACTTAATGGACTAGCAATGATGTCAATTCATAGGAAACTACTCATTTCAGAAGACGAAATAATTGGGGAACTTGCACCAAAGCCAAGGCAATTGGATTTTGTATTATAATAATATTCATTTTATAACTTTCTGTAAAACAAATGTTTATTAAAATTTGTAAATTACACCGTACCTTTTCGATCCCCTCCCAAGGCTAACGCTTGCGTACGCTGCTAATGAGTTTAGTGAGTATACAAATAACGTATTTTAAAGTCAATTTTCGGGTTAAACCTGAGTCAATGTCAAATTATTTTAGTATTTTAAATTAAATTTAAATTTCTTGTGCGTTTTAAAATGTATAATGAATCTTTTCGTTCTATTCTAACAATGTCCAAAAAGTGACCTTTGTAGAAAAAACTTGGATGTTCTCAAATTATATCAATCTGATCATGTATAGTATATTAAGTATTAAGAACGATAGGGATTGCTTATTAGTCGAAGCCAATGTTTGGAGACTTCGCTTCCCTTAATTTTCTTTACTGTCTGTAACTACTTAGTCCTCTAACGTGTGTGATGGTTATACTATTTTTTGTGACCGGCCTCTTTATTTCTGAATTCTTTTGTTGAGTTAAGAAAGCTAATTTATAGAATAATCATGGCTTCCATAGATACAAATGAATAGAAGAAACATGCTTATTTCTACTTACTGTTGTATAGAACGGTAAGTAGTCACCAGCCATGTTTACTTTTAATAATCCTTGCCACCAATTATGAAGGGGAAAGTCAACCTACCGATCTAAACGTACGCATGGCAAATTGATAAATATGACTGGTCGGACGAAAAATACATTTCATTGATTTTTAATTCCCGTTTACTATACGAAGTATAGTAAAGGGAAGGTACAGCGATCATGAAAAAATACGACCTCAAGATTTTGATGGAACTTCATGTTTTGAGGGTCTCTGAATTCATTTTGGCTATTTTTGGCATGCCGTCTGTGTATGCGTGCGTGGGTGCGTGGGTGGATGTGTGTGAGTGTGTGTGTGTGTGTGGGTGCGTGCGTATGTGTGTGTCTGTATGTAAACAAGATAGCGGTCAGACCGTTTGAGCTGGAGTGATGAAATTTGGCATGCGGCTATTATGACAAAATCTTAGATCCGTAGACATATAGAACAGATATGAATTTTATTATGATCGAGGCACCAAAAATTGTATTTAAATAAAAAATTATTTTATAAAAATTGTGAAAAACGTATATACATAGTTTCAGCTTAAATATCAAACTAAAAATGGACAAAAATGGTTGAAAATCAAAAATCTCTAACAACTTAAAAATATGCTAACAATAAACATAAATAGAGCTGTTGGTCTAGCGTTCAATTTATCGGATTGGTAATATAACCAATGAGAGTTCTATTCCCCATACTTTTTTTTAATTTTATTTTAATATGCATTAAATTTTAAAATCGCGTACTTATTCAAAACGTTGTACAAGCGTTCAACATCAGAAATTACTAATAAATATATTTTGACTTTTTTTTAATACAAGGCATTTGACATTACCTAAAAAAGTGAAAACCCTTAAGAAACTTATTGTAATTTTTGTTGTAGAATACAAGTGTTGAGTGACATGTAAAATATGAAAAAGTTTCAGTTTCATTTTTACATTGTTCGTGGTGTTTTATTATGTAATTATATGAATCCTCTAGTACTTTTATTGTATATTAGGGGTCCCTTATTTTTCAAAGTATTTATTTTGTAACGCATAGGCTCTAGTTTCGTTCATTTGCCCCTAAAATACTCAAAAATAAAATTGTAGCATATTTCGATCACTGCAACCTGTGCCGACTAGCGGCGAAACAAGTTCATACAAGTTGTATAAGTAGTGTGGCGCGCACTCGCTCTATTTGTCATTTACACTCAGTTTGTGTGGTAATTAATACGTATTGTGTTATCATTCGAAGATGTCAGTGGAATTAAGAAGTGCTAAAAACAACATTTTCTTACTAGGAAACGTAAACCACCAAATAGCGGGTACAAAATTACCGTCGAATCGACAAGTTCTTGCAGTTTTGTTTTTTAACATTCGCGAAGTAAAATTGACTGTTAGTGTAAGCGCAAATCTTGTGATTCAAGAGTGTGTTATATTTTGGGAAAAGACAAGAATACCTACAAAATCACTAACTAACTGTGTAAAAAAACTTGTCGATCTCTATCAAGGTTGGAGAGAGCTAAAAAACTGTAAAAAACTCAGGATGTTTACAAACGCCGCGAGGAGGGTTTTCAAATGAATTTGGACAGTTTGTTTGATATCGCGCACGCCAATGCACTCGGAAGGATGAAAACAGAGGAAGTTAAGATGTTCTTACAAAAACAAACAGAGCCAGGGCGTCCGGGTTGCTTAGCAGGTGTAGACAAAAAGTTAGCTAAAAGAGAAGAAAGAGCAAGGCAAAGAAAATCAGTAGAAGAGAAAAAAAGACTGAGGCAAACATCTTCAGAGATTGCATCAACATCTTCAGTTTCACAAGATTTAACTATCACAGAAAGAAGAAGAATGCATTTCATTTCACCAAAGTTACTTGCAGCTGATGCCAGCTGAGCATAAGTGATTCTGTTTATATTCTTCAAGCTCCAGCACTAGGTCTTAGCAGTGACCAATTTCCTAATAATAAATCTCCCATTCAATGCATTCGACACAAACGAGAAAGAACAGAGCAGAATCCGTTAAATCAGATTTTAAGAATAACGTGCCCGACGTAGTTACCGTTCATTGGGATGGTAAATTATTACCTACCTTAGATGTAAGAAGTTCCCAAGGAGAGCGTCTGCTGATCCTCATTTCATTCGGAGATAAGGAACAACTTTTTGCTGTGGCAAAAATTGAGAGTTCTTCTGGTAAAGATCAAGCCAAGGCTGTTTCAAACGCACTTTACGATTGGAACTTTAATGACAAGGTAGAAATAATGTGCTGTGACACGACATCGTCAAATACAAGTCGATTGAATGGAGCTGGAACAAAAACTACAAAAAGAGTTGTTACTCTTTGCTTGTCGTCACCATGTTTACGAAGTGGTCCTCAAAAATGTATTTGAAACAAAAATCCCCGTTGTAATTAGCAATCCTTATATTCCCCTGTTTAAAAAATTTAGAGACAACTGGAAAAGCATTAACTCTAGTACCATCGAAACGTGCTCGGATTTTATCAAACAGCATTTTTGTGACGCGGTTATTAGCGAACTGCTGGCGTTTCATGTAAATGAAATCCAAAAATTTATTGTACGAGACGAATATCGGGAACTGATCGAATTGTCCATTATTCTTTTGGGAGGAGATGAAGAGAAACAATTTAACATCAGACCGCCTGGTACAATGTATCAAGCAAGATGGATGGCAAGAGCTACTTACTCTTTGAAAATATGTTTGCTGTAGTCTCAGTTCAAAAGGAGCGCTAAGGACAAACGAACACTGCAAGACGTTTGCTTATTTATCGTGACAGCTTATCTAAAGCCCTGGCTTAGATGCAGTTCAGAAGTGAAGGCACCGAATCAAGATTTTCGCTTTTTGAAGACATGAAAAGATTATGAAAGAGTTGACAAATCAATTTCCAAAGCAGTTCTGAGCAAGTTCTGCCAACATTTGTGGTATTTATCTGAGGAAATGGCCGTTTTATCACTTTTTGATAATGAAGTCAATGAACAAACAAACAAAGATGAATATTGAAGTAAACTTACAAAGAGAGAATTTATATGATTTTGGAAAGAGATATGTTCCATCAAATGAAGAGATATCCAACTCATTGTACGTTAAGTCGTAGTATATTTTTGTTTAAAATTTGATTTATCTTCTATTATTTTTATTTTAAATTAATTTTACTTTTTGTTTAAGGGAAAATCTTGGGCCATTTCGTGTCTGTGAAGAGCAAAAACTTGTTTTTTCGTTTAAAAATTCATAATAGTTTTATTAAGGAAAGCATTTCTTCATGGGAAGAAAACGCTACTTTTATGGAAGCTCAACTGAAGATTCTTTCTCTGAAGACGGTGAATGATACTTCTGAAAGAGCTGTCAAACTTATGCAGGACTTTCATGGATTAATTACTGCAAATGAAGAACACAAGCAGTTCCTTTCTCGCTGTGTGCAAGAACATAGAAAATTATATACTTAACTTAACTTACCTTCACGCCCTTCCCTTGCGGGGTAGGCAAAATAATCCCAGCCTCTTATTTATTCTTCATTCACAATCTTTCTCCATGCTTTCCTATCTCCGCATACCTTCCTAGCTTCCACAAGATTCATACATTGTCTCTGACATGCCCTTTTATTTTTAAAACTCATCTTTCTTTCTTTTATCATAGATTCTACTACATTCAGCCAAGCTTTACGCGGCCTACCAGACCCGGCCTTTCCTCTAACCTCACTCACATATATTTGTTTCGTTAATCTTGCGTTGTTCATTCTCTCAATGTGACCAAACCAACGTAATGTACTACTTTTATATGTATCTATCATCGTCTTTTCCTCACCACACTCCGTCATTATGCATTCATTTTTTATCTTGCCCCTTCTCGTTTTACCACATGCGCTTCTCAAGAATCACATACCCACGGCATTTATTTTTCTTTCGTGCTTTTTTTGACATACTCATGTCTCACTTCCATACAGTACTGACGGGACGAATACGCCATTATAGATTACTCATTTCGCAGCTAGGCTCATGCTTTCATTTCTGATTATCACTTTCCTGCCAGCATTGACCTTCCTTCAATCTCGCCCTCCATTGTACCATCTGCAGTAAACATTCTTCCGAGATATACCAGCTCGTCCACTTGCTCCACAATTTCATCTTACAGAGTAAATACTCTACCTTTAGGTCCATGCTCTCACAGACTGTGTCAAACTTCGTCAGAGCGGTTTGCAGCTCATCCGCACTGTCACTTAATAAGACTGTGTCATCTGCATACACCAGAAGTCGTACATTTACGTCACCAATTATTACACCATTTGTATCGGTACATGCTTGTCTAACACATTTATCCATGTATACATTGAACAACCATTGTGACATCACGCAGCCTTGTCGTGCTCCTTGCTCAATATTAAAGTATTCACTCACACCTCCTCTAACCCTAACACATGCCCGACTACCGTTGTATACTGTCCTTATTCCATTTATTAGACCTTTATTTACGCCCTATTTATTTAATATTTCCCACAGATTCTCCCTATTCACTCTGTCATATGCTTTCTCCAGATCTACAAACGCACAGTACAACTTCATTTTTACCTTTAAACACTTTTCGATCACCTGCTGGAGAGCAACCATCTGATCGACAAATCCTCTCCCTGGCATGAAGCCACTTTGCACATCCAAATCTTAGTTTGTGTAGTTTCTCGTACTCTATCAATCAGAATTCTTCCAAATACTTTACCAGGCAAACTTATTCCTCTGTAGTTCTTACAATAACTCTTGTTCCCCGTACCCTTATACAGTGGTACAATGATCGCGCTCTTCAAATCCCTCTGCACTTTTCCACACATAAGACATACATTGAATAATTCACACAATCTTCGTATAAGCTTTGCACCGCCATACTTTAGAATTTCACCGGTGATTTCATATACGCCTGCTCCCTTGCCGTTTTTTAACGTTCCTACCGTTTTCTCTACCTCATTTATTCCAATATCCTTCTCAGTTTCATTCATCATTTCTTCTATATTCTCCTTATTTAACCCTTCAGTCTTACTTTCCTCACTACTGTACAGCTTTCCGAAATATTCTTGCCAGCATTTCCTCACTTCACAATCGTCCCATACCATTTCGTTTCTAGTATTCATCACTCCTGCAGCGTTCTGTTTTGGGCAACGTTTTGTATTTTTGACCCATTTCCAGAAGAGTTTTTTGTTTCCCTCAAAATCATTCTGCATTTTCTCTCCTTCCACAGCCATCACTTCCTGTTTACTTATTCTAACTGCCTCCATCGCTGCTTTGTTTCTTAATCTGTACACCTCATACAATCGCTTCTTCTCAGTCTCATTTTTTGCAGCAATCATTGCCATGTACGCATCTTTTTTCTTACATACTGCCTTTTTTACCGACTCACTCCACCAACCACACCTTCTCTGTCCACCTACAGTCGCCCTTCCACATATTCGCACGGAAGCAATAGACAACAGAGTTTTTCAAGCTTATCCATGCACTTTCAACGTCAGTTCCACACTGTTTCATTCACATTCAACTCTTTGCTTACAGCATCTGTGTATTTCATTCTGGCACCATTATCCACTAGTTTGTCAACCCTAATTCTGGACGTTCGCACTACGTTTACTTTCCTTTTCCAGGCCCACTTTTACCCTAAACACACCCTCGATACAACCAAAAAGTGGTCCGATCCACACTCCAATACGCGCATTACTGTTGTGTCTTTCACCAGGTTTCTAAGCCGTTCATCATACACTATCAAGTCTATCATACTTTTAGATTCACCTCTTTGCCATGTATACATATCCACATTTTTATGTTTAAACCACGTATTAGATACAAACAGGTTTCTCTCCACACAGATGTTCAGCAAGTGATCACCATTCGCATTGCCTCTTTTGTCTCCGAACTTTCCTAGAACACGTTCACTATGTTCTCTTTGTACGCCCACCTATCCGTTCAAATTCCCCACTATCATCACTCTTTCGTTTGGCTTACATACGTTCAACACATTCTCTACTTCATTTCAGAAGTTCTCACGCCCCTGGTCACTTTCTCCATTTACTGGTACATAGCAGGCAATAAGAAAAATTCTTCGAAACTCCACTTTCATTCTAACCCATATTACCTGGGGAGATACCAATTCGTACTGTTTAACACATCTTTTCGCTCTTTCACATATGATCATCCCAACTCCTTTTGCGCCATGCACTTAAGTCTCAACTCCTGACCATAGTGCCAGGCTGCCATCCTCTATCTCCACAGTATCCTTTCCTTTGCGCTTTGTCTCCAATACACACAGAATATCAAGGCGTCTTTTGTACATTACATTCGCAATTTCAAATTCTTTACCATGCATACCTCTAACCTTCCACGTACCGACTCGCCATTCATTCCTTGCAGTCGTCAGGTAACGGGGCCTGTCTGTTTCGAGCTTGACCGCCCCTTGTAGCCAGGTCGATCAGAGGCAATTGTATTGTTCTCTTGAGTAATATCATAGCAAGCAGATCGGTTACTGGCCAAATCGTGCCCCGGACGATGCAGCATTCCCTACTAACGGTATCGTCCTACTACCGGGCAGTTATTTATCTACTGTCACGATATAATAGATAGATACAAATAATAGATCGTATACTTACAGTATGAATCTTAAAATGTACATATATACATGTACATTTTTCTCTTACCTACCCTTCAATCACACCAAGTTTCAACCATATTGCCCCATACGCGATTCCTGGCTCCGCGCTTCTCGCCGTACTTGCTGTATATTTTGCATTTTTGGATTCAGTGTTACAATTAGAATAGAAGTATAGAAATTTGTATCTGTATCACTAATCGTTCTACAGATATCGTTACGTTAGTACCAAAATAGAGTTAACTTTGGAACCACGACGCGAGCGCCGTCACCACGACTTTGCAAATTTGTTTATACCACTAACTATTAATAACAGTCCACCAACGAACAAACTGAGAAATTTTTCGAAAATATGTAAAACTATACAGAATGATCAACTCACGCGAAATGCAATCTTTCGATTCCCCGTGAAAAGTAGATACCAATTGAAAACAGGTTTAATACCCATAAGAAATTATATCCAGAAATTTCCAAAATTTTACTACTTACATAAGTGCGATGATCTAGGTACATATCAAGAGATGCTCTAAAACGACTATTTGCAAAAACTTTGTGGCCCTGTCGGCACGGGTTAACGTCATCGTAGGTGAATAAAATTTCATATGTAAGTAAGGCTTAGTAGTTTGAAAACAATTAGACGGTATGCATTCCGATATTTAAAAAAATTTTTTTTTACTCATATAAGGGAACCCTAGTATATATGTATGTATACGGGAATGTTGAGTGGAGTAGTAATAATCTATGGCTATTTGTTGTTATTAAAAAACCCTAACATACTTACGCGCACTTTATTTTTAAAATACATGTATTGTGTGTGTTCATTTTGCCACAAATATATTTCAATATAAACAATATGTGACCATGGAAAACTGTGGGGCCTGAACTTTAAAGGACGATATATCCTATTTCCCTATTTTAAAGTAAGATACTAATAGTATGAAGACATAATAACTACGGTTTTTAAGCTACATTCCCTAAATTGCGCGAGCTGGCAATAAAGGCAGCTAATAACAAAAGTTGTCGATATTTATTTATTTTGTTTATTTATTTAATAACTTTCCTACTACATGTAAATATTTCGGATTACATAATTGAAAGAAATTACCCCAAACATTATACTATATACCGGGTACGCCGGAAGTTTTGCAAGATAGATAAAGCTCAAGTAAATAAGCATTTTTTGTATATAAAGTGACGTCCGCAAATACACCCTCTTGGAGTTATGAGGTCTTAAAAAATGTTAAACATATTTTTATTTTATATATTTTTAACGGGTTTTGATCAAATTTGGTAAAACGTATATACTGACAGAACCCTGTAAAACATGGTACAAAATATTATTCTACCCCTCATCGCGTATGAGGGACAAACTACTCTTAACAAATTTTAGTCCTAACGTTTTTGGAGGATTTAACAATGTGATGTGCACGCGGGACAGGCAAATTGATTTGCGGCAAAAAAGGTATACCTTAATCGTTGCTCTAAATAGAACCATAAACATAGTGGGTATTATTATCATGAATTATGAATTTTATAAATTAATTGATAAAAAAGTGAACTTTCCCCGACAAGGTTTAATTTAGGGCAACGACCAAGCAAAATCCTTTTTGTAGCGAATTGATTGGCCTATCCTGCGAACACATCAAATTGTTAAATTAATTACCACCAAAAAGTTAGAACTAAGAATTTGTTAAGGACCAGGTATGTCGTATGAAGAATACAACTTATGATAATAAGAAATGACAATAACCAAAACAATACCTAAATAATAACAATAACAACAATAATCCAGTGGTGACTCTTGTAATAAATATCAAGTATCGCAATGGTACGATATTAATCCTTATAAAATTTACATATTCTATTAATAGGTGATAAATAGTTTCTTTCTTGAAATTTGTATTTTAAATGATGCGTGCTTTACTAATTCAAAAAAATATTTTTCTGTCAGGTTGGTGAATCATTCCTCAAACTTCTGTCAAACGTCAGCGCCATTAGTTTGTGCACTTCGTCGTATTTTAAAATGGAAAGAGTATTGAACAAAGAGTTTGTTTGAAGGGATTGAAAATGTTACAAAGAGCCTATGGAGATTCTGCTCTTTCTAAAACGTGAGCATGTGAGTGGTATTTGGCATTCAAAATGGGTCTCAAGGAAATTGAAGATGCGCCTTGTAGTCAACGCCCTTCGACATCGCCAAGTGACTGACTTGTGCCAAAAGACTATCCTACCATGATGAAACGCATAATTACTGTTGACAAAGCATGGGTTTACGAATATGTCAAAACTAGCCAACAATTATCCGAGTGGCGCTAATAAAATGAATCAAAACCGAGGATGGCGTGTCCAAGTCGATCAATAATTAAGGTCTTGCTCACAGTTTTTTTTTTTAAATACAGGCTTTGTTCATTATAAGTACGTGTCAGCAGGTCAAACGATCAATAAATATTATTACCTGAATTTTACTATCTCACAGAGCACGCATTATGGCCGACTATTTGACCAAACACGCAGTAATTATCATCCGATAAGCAGCGTATTATCCGGATATGGCACCCTATGACTTTTTGCTATTTTCAAAGCTTAAATTACCGCTTGTGGAAAGAGATTTTCGAGCGTAGATGAAATAAAAGGAAACGTGACTTAGGATTTGAAAGCCAGTCCTTCATCCGACTATGAGAAGTGTGTAGATGAACGGGTTAACCGTTGGCATATGTGCATCGCTTCAGATAGATGCTATTTTAAAAGCCACAAAATAAATGTATCCGAAAACCAACAAAAAAATTGTTTTTTCCACAATAGTTAAATACCTTGTGGTGCTCTCTATTTTTAGTGACAAAACGGGCGTTTGATCTCTAGTGAGCAAAATTTGTTGATCAGTTACTATGCTTGTGGTTGCTATGAAAATCATATTATACCTGTTTTGTCCAGTGGTTCAGATATTTCATAAACGCCGCCAAATGTTGCTGAATTAGCCAGTATTGCTGATGTAAAAACTCGCCCTACTGCGTCAAAGGCGAAATATGTACAGCAGTGCAATACATAGGATTGGATGGCGGAAAATCACTGTAAAAAATTGTTTGAGAACGTTTTATTGGCATATCTTTAACAGAAAAGTTTAAAACTAAAAATAACTTTACTGGGGTGCATTTTTTCAATGTTAAAGAAAACGATTACCATCCAAGAAAACGTGCCGGTATGTTGTTCTCTAACACATAAAAAACGAGCAACGGGTTTTTTGCCTTATAAATGTTACTAAATTGCTCATTTATTAATGTCCAAATGTAATTTATCACAGTTACACCGAACAAGTAATTTCTGTAAATCCGAGGGGTGTCAAGGAATTCTAGGAACGACTAGTGAATTTCAGGTATTTCTAGTTTGACTGCCACTGCCTGCTAATATTTACTAACGCCTGCGTTCTGCACAGTTTGCATCTCATTTTTTGCTGGCCAAACGTGTACATTCAGTTCTTCTTTAAAAAACCTTTTTTTTTACGTTTTTGCCCCAAAATTTCCACTATTCAGCCAATGTATCATGATTCGTTATAAAATACCGCGTATTATTCTTCCGTTCTTATATCTAATTTACTTTTATTTACTTCAACCAAATCCGAAAAAACTTTCATATTCAAATTCACACAAAAGTTCAATCGAAGACTCTTCTAACTCTTTCGATTCTTCACTAGAATCCCTTTTTTGTTGAAGTTCTTTTTTACTTTTATTGTAATATTTCTCTGATAAATGTAATATACATGCACCAAGCTAGTTGGACGTGTGGTGACACAATCTACTTAGCATCTGGGAGGTAAATCTTGTTACCATCCACCTTGTGAGAGGGGGTTTTCCTTACACACATACAGTGGCATTATCCCTGCATATACGCACATCATGAGCGGCTATTTAGGCGAATTCTCAGGTAGTATCTTCCTTCTCAGAACCCTAAATCCATTCCTTCCGATCCTATCCTTACCGCAACCACCTTTAATTCCACCATGAAAAAATACGTAATGTATATACAGAGTTTTCAAAGTTAAGTCGGCACTATTGCTATCTTCGTTATTATTGGTGATACGTGTTAAATGCAGAATAGCAGCTGTACGATGGTGAAATCAAAATAAAAATTGAACTTCGTGTTCGCGAGTTATGTAAAAAATTTCCATTTTTTTAAATGGAACACCCAGTATGCAATATCCATAATCGATAGAAAATTAAATTCTGAACAAAAAAGTTCCTATGACATTTTACCCTAATGTTAAAAATGACAAAGTTATTGATCATTTATTGAATTCGTCAAGGTGGCTGGTATTACGTGAACAATATTTGTCATTTTCACAAATGTCATCAGAATTGATATGTCAAATTGAAGTTTGCTAATGAAGAGTTAAGAGTTTGTGTTTTTTGAATAGAAAAATGCCTTTCACCCATTCAGAAAAGTGTGATATGTTAGAATGTTACATCGTTTGTCAAAAAAACAGTTATCGAGCGCATGAGCGTTACAATGATTTGTTTCCTACGCGTCGTTTGCCGGATAGAAGATACTTTTTGGTTTTGTATCGTAAATTTAGATCTAATTCGAGCGTGTTTAAGAAATCCAGATCTAATAAACAATGTATAATTAGTGAAGAAACTGAAATTAATGTGTTAGCTTATTTTGAAGCACATCCCAACAACTCAATTAATGATTTAGTGCAAGAAAATGGACTATGTTTGGGTTCCATCCACAATATTCTAAAAAAGTATAAGTTTGTACCGTATAAGTTCCGACCTACACAGACACTAGTACCAGGAGATCAAGAAAGACGCGTTCAGTTTTGTCACTGGTTTATTAATCAAATGAGAACCAATAATGATTTTTGGAGCTCAATTCTATGGAGTGACGAATCAACTTTTTCTAATAGGGGCATGTTCAACAGGAAAAACAGCCATTTTTGGAGTCGAGAAAATCCGATGCTCTACCGATCTTGTAACCCGCAGACTTAATGTTTGGTGCGGTTTAATTGGCTCGATAATTGTTGGTCCAGTATTTTATCAGGGTGCGTTAACTGGTGAGCGGTACGCCGAAATGTTGACTGCCACACTCCAAGACTTTTTGGATGATGTAAATTTAATGGATAGGCAGAACATTTATTTCCAACAAGACGGAGCTCCTCCCCATAACGTTCCTCAGATAGATACAATATTAAACCATTTTTTTGATGACAGATATTTATCAAGTAATGGGCCTATCCGTATGCCTCCTCGATCACCTGACATTACTCCAATGGATTTTTTCTTTTGGGGATATGTGAAGAGTGTGGTGTACAACAGGCGATATGATAACCTTGAGGATCTCCAGCAAAGCATCGTTCACGCCATCAATAATATTGATGGTAGATCCATTGCTAAGGCTACTAAAAGCGTCTAGAAGCGGGCCCAGAAATGCTTGGAGCAAGAGGGTGATGTTTTCGAACATCTAATTTGAGTTTTGTTTTGTTTTGTTGTTCCTTATTATTATTATCACTTAGAATAAAGAATCCTGTTTCAATTGTCTGATATTATTTTCATTTTCTGCTCTATGGTAATACAGAAAAATAGTTCACACAGCCACCTTGATGAATTTGGTAAATGATCAATAACTTTGTCATTTTTGACATTAGGGTGAAATGTCATAGCAACTTATTCGTTCAGAATTTAATTTTCTATCGATTAAGGATATTGCATATTGGGTGTGCCATTTAAAATGGAAATTTTTGACATAACTCGCGAACACGATGTTCAATTTTCATTTTGATTTCACCATCGTAACGAGCGGAAAAAATGCTACTTCTTTGCCCATTTAACCGACTTCGTAGCACCAATAATAACAAAGATAGCAATAGTGCCGACTTAACTTTGAAAACCCTGTATGTATGCTGGGAATCCATCGCTGCGGCTGAAGGAGCGTGGAAAGCTTGAGCAGCTCGCCCACACCTGCGAGGAGGGAATGAAACGCATTGCTTTCCTTTCCTTTTCATATACATACAATCTACAATGTACATTGCATTGTACTATTGTCGTATATACAAATATCCCAACATAATATTTATTGCACATACCCAGAATATTATCTCGCTATTTGGATATATATCCTTATAATGTGTAATGTGCATCATAAATTGTATATTTGTACATACCTCGTATTGTATATGCATTAATACCAGTAATATACTTGCTGTATATACCATATATTATATCAAGTCTGACAAACGTATATGCACATCATGTGCATTGAGATACACTCTATGAGTACACAAAGGTCCCAACTTGATATTCATAGCTATAGTTAGATTATAATACTAAAACATATCTTTTTTCTGCGGCCGTGTGAAAATACCAACTTCACGCATCGATATTTATGCGTGAAGTTGAATTTCACACCAGTGCGTAAAGTACAATACTATTTAAATAAGACTCACTTTACGCATTGTTCCATAAGAGCCTGTGTAACTTTATGCACCGGTCACTAATATTTAGTTTGCTGTGAATGTCAAATTTCACGGTATGCAGATATTTTAACATTTTAAGGCGAACTGTCAAGTGATTACCTATTTAAAAAATCGTTCAAGAAGCAATCAACATAAAATGAATTCTGATTCTGAGTATGAAATACTTACTCCTCCAGAAATAACGGCTGCAGTAAACACAGCGCGTGAGTCATTGTTGCAAATAGAGTAAAATTTATGAAAATGCTTATCAAAAATTTATGTCTTGGCAAAGCCAGAATAAGGTAAAATCTTTTTCCGAGAACGTTGTGCTCTATGGAACATTTATTTAATGTTAAAAACCACAATTAATATTAAACATAACAGAAATATAAGTGAATACGCCAAATTAAAGGCTTATTTGAAAAAGCAGAATGAAGGATATGTACGCAAGAAGTCGTTAAACAATAGAGAGGTCATATTACGAAGTTTATAAACGATGCCCCTGATGAACAGTATCTGTTAACTAAAGTAAGAAAATAAATAGTAAAGAACCTGGTTTATTCATTGTTCACATACATCTATTACCTTGATCACCACAACATAACACCAAATCACTTTAGTTTCATATCGAAAGAATCATTCATTTTTCACTACATTATTTGTTGTCTAATGAAATAATAATAAAATACACACGTGTGATGATGCTAAACACAATGAAACCTAACTTCAAAGCCCTACTGGATGAATAATAAATCGTTTCTTATTTTTTAGTCGAGGAGAGGAAGGAGTGATTCGTTTCCTTCTTCTGCGGTAGTGTGTACGCCTGCATCAAACGCAAAAATATATTGATGGTTACAAAGACTAGAAAATTATTAATTATTTCAGATCATGCTATTATTTTGAGTTGCTGGTGCTTTCAGAAGAGATGAAATTTATAAATTAGAAACGATCGATGCACAAGATTTAGGATCAGTTCTTTTAATGTTACTTCGGGATACGAAAACCAAACTAACACGAAATTTCAGTATTACAGAGCATTTGGATTTATTTAGAAAATATATGGCTGTGCGCCCTAAAAATTTAACAGAAAAAAAAACTGTTCGTCAATTATCAAGCCGGAAGATTTACTAGACAAGTAGTAGGGATTAATAAAACAGGGCGAGTTCCAAGCCATATTGCTAAATTTTTAAAGTTGCCCAATCCCACCAATATACAGGCCACTCCTTCAGATGGTCATCTGCTTCTATTTTAGTTGAGTTGGGAGCAGACTTATTGACTCTGAAGCAACATGGTGGATGGAAATCGTTTACCGTTGCAGAAGGATACATTGAAGATTCGCTAATTAGAAAAAATGATATGGCAAATAGAATTTTAAAATTTGATTCTAGTAAAATATGCAGCAATAGTGTTACAAATCAAATTGATAATAAATTGGGAGAAGCGTCTAACTGTAAGTTTGAAAATTTAGCAAACTGCACAAATACTAATACTAATTATTATAAAAATGATAAATAGTTAGTGTCTTTACATGTACAGTTGGTACCTAAACATAAAATAGTAAGTTATATTAAAAACAAAATACAATTTTACTTGATTCAAGATCGTAGAAAAAGTATAGTATACAACACGTGTGTGAAGTCCCTGTATGCACTCGTTCGGTTTGCAAACTCTCACTCATGCATGAACCTTGATTTCATACACTTGTTACACAATATACTATTATCACATCTAACTAAAAAAAAGATAACAGTAAATGATGTTTAATAGAAATTATTATTATTAAATTTGTTTTAAATCTTAAGTTTTATTCTGTCATTAATTTCTTAATAATAATATATCAACTTTAATTGTTAACATGCTTTTTTAATATTTCATCTGTTGTGATGTTAGCATACACGGTAAGGGATGAAATACATGTATTAATAAATGTAATTTCTTAATTGCATTAAAATCAATGGAGGAAGTGATTTTTAATGAAGATAAAAACTTTATTGTAAGTTTGCTTAATTATTCCATTAACAAATAATGATGATGATGATTATGACTATGAATATTGGTATGATCAATTCTTTTTGTATGTATACATACAGCCGTACTAATAAATCTCTTCTATCTAATTTATAGTTTTAAACAACGTTCTAGTATTACTTTTTTAATATAAATGCCATTTTTGAATTGCGCACTATTAAAGGAACTGCTACATACAATGGGTTTTCGGATGAAGTGTTTATGAATATAGTTAGGAAACAAACACATGGGATGAGAGTTAAGAACGTAGTAACTACATTAGGTAACGCTAGAGAACAAATAGAAACAAAGTATGTAAAGTTACCAAACTATCCTGCTTATACAAAAGGTCTCCCTAAAATCTTTTCTAAAATTAATTTGAAAACAGTCACTACTTCAGATAATAGTTTGCAAACTCTTTTAGGTAATCCAAAAGATAAAATGGATAAGCAGGATAGGTCGGGAATTTATAAGATTAATTGTAAAAATTGTGAACAAATGTACGTGGGGCAAACTAAACGACCTATCAAAATTCGCCTTAAAGAACATTTAGCTCATATAAAATACAAACGTTGGGACAAGTCTGCCTTAGCCCGACATATGTTTGATAAAAATCATGTAGTAGATGAGGTATCATTAATCAAACACGTTAGTAATAAGCACGAACTTAATTGTTATGAAAGTTTAGAGATCTTCAAAACAAACAAATTCTAATGAATAATGATGATCAAGGATTAGCAACGAAACGTTACTCGCTGATGGTATATATGTTAGAAATTTTCTTTAGTCCGCCCTAGTCGACCGCTGATGATGATAGTGTAGCTATCGAAACGCGTTCGGTGTTTTTTAATTTTGTGGGGTACGTGGGCGCATTTTGTTTGTTATAATTAATTTTATTCACTCACTGTAAAACGTTAGTTTTCCTTACTTTAAAATAATGTATTATATAACCAGTAGAAGTTTTAATAAACATCGTAAATAATGTTTTACTTTATACTACTGTAACATAAATTATTTACACCATGCACGCCTCTGCATGTTGCGTTCGCGCGCACTTAGTGACATATTTAAACGGCGGCTATATTGACGGAACCTACTTAACGGTGAGATAAACTATAGTTTATAAACTTCAAATTATTAATGTGAAGATGTTTACGTCTTTTTATGTAACTGTTTAAATAATCACTTCAGGGTGTGGCGCGAAGAGTTTTGATTAAAAGTAATGGCGGATACAGTTATGTTAAAAATCTGAAATTACGAAGCTGTAGGTTTTGGATGACGCTGAGTTCAAATATAATATTGTCCTGAATGTGGCACTTCCGGTTATACCGGAAATAGACGTCAACTTTGTTATTTTAAATGGAACCTTATATATTTTATTTTACTTTCCAATTCTACATAAAATTTGTGCACAATGGCCTATACCAAAAATGAAGTATTTTCGAGATATTTCGATTTTTTTTAAATTTTGAAAAAATCCTAGTCCACATTGAATAACGATATCTCCATTAATAACGAAGCTAGTGATTGTAACCAATAAACAACAAGTGCTTGCCCGTTAACTCAATATATCCATCTCATTGATATTTCATACAGGGTGTTTTAAACTTAGCCGCCAAGATGCACAATTTAAATCATTTATAAGTTGCTTACTTTAAATAGACCACCCCGTATTTTATTACATTTTCCGCTGCATTTTTTTTAAGCCAATTCGTTTGGTATCAGTAGTCCCTATACCTAAATCCAACCACTTTTGAGATATTTTATTATCTTAGTTAAAACATAACAACACTTAATTATTTCAACATTAGTAAGGGGTAGGCCATGATTTCCATTATTTAAGGTGATATTTTGTTATTTTTTTCATAAGTTATTAATTCTGAAAAGTAACCAATAGCCTGAAAGGATTATTAATTGTGGATATCATTAAAGACGTTGACTAGGTATTTTGTATTAATTTAATTATATAACTTTCAAACAAAAATAACTAAATGTAATATTAAACAAATAAAGTTTTATAATAAGTGTTCAAAATTCCTCAATCAACGAGCACATGGAGTCATATTTCCATGGTTTACAAAGAAATGATATAATGAATTAATTATTACATACATGTATGTATGTAACTTGTTACATTTAAATATTTGATTCTATAATTAATTAAATTAGTATGTTGTATTCACATCTTATTTGTTTAAATGAAATCAAAATTACATAATTAATATTATTATTTACAAACACTTTAATGTTTGAATTTATACAATTTTTAACAATTGTAATCAAGATGGGAAAATCATTAGATATAAAGTGAAAGTGATTTGACAAAAGAGGAAAGTCATTTGATTTGATATATGTTATTGATGTCATAAATATGGGAAAACCATTTGACAAATAGTGAAAGATAATTGACAAATGAGGAATATCAAAAGAAAACGACTGTAATTAAAAAACGTATAATTTTAGTACTAAAATAAATACCACGCGTTCAAAAATCCGTTACGATAATAATATTCATTCCAATATTTCTAGTGTAATTTTCGTTTAATACGCCACCACTAGGTCTAATCCGTATACTTATATTCATGTCATTTATTGGAAACACGTATTGCTTATCAACTAATGAACAATAAAATATTACAATAATACGCGCCAATAAATAAATCTTTCGATCCAATTCAAAAGTCGTTAAAATGCAACTAATTAAATCTTGTTCAATATTTCAACTTAACGTTGTTCGATAATATCGCTTGGAACTTATAAGCAATTATAAAGAGATTTAGTTTAAAACATAAATTCAGAAAAAAAAGCTTAATCTCTCTATAATCTTTTATACAATTTGATTTATACATACTCTGCGTGTACAAAACTATCCAGTAGGTGTTTAGGTAATTGAGAAATAAATTTGGAATATTGTGTAATGTAATGGCATGATTAAGTTTTTGAATATGTAGAATGGTGTAATAGTGCTCCATTTATCAGCGATCAATATGCTTACGAGCAAAGGTAATGGAGAACGAGTTGTGACAGCCTATGTTCATAAGAAAAAAAAAGAATTTTATGTAAATTACAATAGCGTCCTTACAGAGAGGAATTAAGTCAAAACGAAAGACACTCGTTGTGATAAAAATAACCAAATTACTATACCTGCATCAATTTTATGTTCCCTGTTGAATAACATCTGTCGAGCTAGCCCCCTCCCCCACCCTGTAAAAATAAAAAAACGAATACATGAAAATTACGGACTGAGTCGACGTCGACTCAGCCCCCCTCCCCAATTGAAATTTTTAAATTCCTCCCTAGTATGACGAGCTGAAAATTTTTAATTTGCGGAATATAAAAGCTCATAAATAGTTCGTAATTTTCATCTACTTGTTTTTTATTTTACAAGGTGAGGGGGCTAGCTCGACAGACGTTGTTGAATATTATTATTCATATGTATATGTACATGTACTAATTCTAATATTTAGTATTTAGTTTATATAAAAAAAAACAATGTCGAAGCAAAATGTTTCGTTTTATTAAATTTATAAACTAAACTTGCAATAGCTAACTTAAAGTTACACAAATTTATAATAAACGTTGAACGTGGCACAAACCCGGTCGAACGCTATCGATTTCACGCAACAGGAAAGCCCGTGAATTATTTATTTGTTTAACTTTTATTTGTGCAGTAGGTTAAGAAATTACGTAAATGTTTCGTATTTATGAAGAAGTCCCTTTTTTGTCCTGTTTCCGACGTTTCATTGTTAGGACGAATTAATCAAAGTCTACAAAGTACGAAACAGATTGCAGGACCTTCAGATAAGACACAAGACGAGACTATTCTTGTACGTGTGAAAAATAAATATACCGGAGAGTGTAAATAAATATAGTGTAAATAGTTAGTTAGTTCAGGTTAAGTGTTAATAAATAACTGTTTTTAAATAAATAATCATTATAGTGTAGTGTATATCTAGGATATAGATAGTTCTGAAGGGTGCTTAAAATGTTGCGCATCACATTCACTTGCACATGATGGAAAGACGGATTTGTTCAGCACATATCGACGCTTAAGCATAAAAAGGCAGATATTGCTGCTTCTTGTAGTAGTTTTTTCCCAGTAGTAAGGGGGCACCATCCCCTCCACTTTTTACGTCACAAGATTGCCTACGTGGGAGACCGTATTTTCCACCCCTATGGTTTCTTTTCGGAGGCCTTTTTCAACCCTTTTCATCCCTAATTATTTTTGTTTTTACACACCCACGTGTGAGACCGTATTTTCCACCCCTACGGTTTCTTTTCGGAGGCCTTTTTCAACCCTTTTCATCCCTAATTATTTTTGTTTTTTATTCGCCCATGTGTAGGACGTGTTTTTTTCACCCCTATTTTATGGCCTCCCACGTGTAGGACGCGTTTTTTCTACCCCTATTTTTGACGGCTTCTTTTCGGAGGTCTTTTTCAACCCTTGATGGAATTTCAATGTTGTATTAAGAGCCTTTTTGACAATCATGCCTTTTTTGTACTTGCTCACGCGAGGGGTACATTCAGTCCTTGGGATTGGGACAGGATGTTGGCTTCTTTTCGGGGGCCTTTTGCAACCCTTAGTCGGAGTTTAACCCTTAATTAAGATCCTTTTGGTTGTATTAAGAGCCTTTTCGACAGTTCAGCCTGGAGGTTAGGCAATTGTGCGTATACTTTTAATTCCTATCTACAGATTGTAACCTTACGAAATTTTGTTTATACATTGGGGTTGTATTCTAATAAGGGGCCCTAATGCTAACTTGTAAGACAGGTGTAGGCCTTCCCCCCATTGCTGTGGCCCTTGGTGTATGTGAGCTCTAACCTAATCTTATAAGACAAGTGTATGCCCTCGCCCACCTGTCGCGGTCTTTTTGGTGCAATTGTATGTGGGTTCTAACTTAATCTTACAGTTGTAGGCCTTCGCCCCGTCATAAAAAAAATTGTATTCTAATAAGGTGGCCCTAGTCTTGTAAGACAGGACTTGTATTTTCTATAATAGAAGTTGATCATGCACACCTCTCTCTTGCCCTTTCACTCTCTCTCTCTCTCTCTCTCTCTCTTTCGGCTCTTTCTCACACATAAACAAATTAATTAATTAATTAATTAATCAATCAATCTCAAACAAATCACGATCGATCAAATCAGGCCAATCTCAATCAATCAATCGAAATCATGTCTTACAGTTTGCGGAAACCAGATTAAAGGTCAAAACTGAATACATTAAAGTCTAAAATAAATATGACGTGAAGTAATAAATAATTTCTACCCTAATGCAATGATGCTTTAAATATAGACAGATTCTCTCTTTCTAAACAGGCACCACCTATACATTCGGAAAATTATGTCTGATTTATTTGCATGTTCAATTACATACACACAAAATTGTTTCATAGAAACGTGTTCATTAACAGTTATAAAAACCTCATTAAAAAGACTAGAAAGTAATAATTACTTATATATAACAGAGTTAAATTAAATTAACATGTTTTTAAGAATATCAAACTGATATAATGGAAATAAAAGGCAAAAGGTTTTAATGGTTTTATTATTATACGCGAATTAACAATAACTACAAGTTTAAAATCCACGAATACGTACCAACTATTTGTAGACCTGATTTTATGACGTCATCCTATAAGAGTAATA
>JARFJB010002077.1:297500-387500 GCA_036346205.1 Vesta saturnalis | reverse complement strand
CAACTACGACACACGACGCACACGAACGCAACACGCAACACGCAACACGCCACAACGCACACAGACGCACACGACGCACACGCGCAATCGCAGACACGCGCAACACGTACCGCAACGTCGCACAAACGCGCACACGAAACGCACAAACGCGCACAACACGACACGCGCAACACGCGCACACGAAACGCACAGGCAACGATGCAACACGGCACACGCGCACACGCGAATACACACGAACGCACAACGCAACACTAAGCGCACACGCGCACACGCAAAGCATCACGTAGCGCAAACGCGCACACGCGAACACGCAACACGAAACATGCGAAACACGACACACGACGCACACAAGCGCACACAACACGCGCTACGCACGACAATACACGCACCGTAACTGCATCGCAAACACGCGAACGCACACGCACTGATTATTTACCATACACGAACAACACAAAAATGCTAAATTACTATGAAGTATAATCAGGTTTTGTGTAATTTATAACTTAGTTAATGATCAGGAATGCAAATAAGATCAGTTTATATCAAACCAGTTCATTAAACGTATCAAGTACGTTACAATGATGAACAAGCAATTATAATAAAAATATTTTTCAGTTCAACATATGTACAACGATTATTTAATATATATATATATATATATATATATATATATATATATGCTTTTACTTGATATTGCTAACAAAATGTCGATAAAGATTTTTAAAATGTAATATTACTCTTACAGGATGACGTCATAAAATCAGGTCTATAAATAGTTGGTACGTATTCGTGGATTTTAAACTTGTAGTTATTGTTAATTCGCGTATAATAATAAAACCATTAAAACCTTTTGCCTTTTATTTCCATTATATCAGTTTGATATTCTTAAAAACATGTTATATATAAGTAATTATTACTTTCCAGTCTTTTTAATGAGGTTTTTATAACTGTTAATGAACACGTTTCTATGAAACAATTTTGTGTGTATGTAATTGAACATGCAAATAAATCAGACATAATTTTCCGAATGTATAGGTGGTGCCTGTTTAGAAAGAGAGAATCTGTCTATATTTAAAGCATCATTGCATTAGGGTAGAAATTATTTATTACTTCACGTCATATTTATTTTAGACTTTAATGTATTCAGTTTTGACCTTTAATCTGGTTTCCGCAAACTGTAAGACATGATTTCGATTGATTGATTGAGATTGGCCTGATTTGATCGATCGTGATTTGTTTGAGATTGATTGATTAATTAATTAATTAATTAATTTGTTTATGTGTGAGAAAGAGCCGAAAGAGAGAGAGAGAGAGAGAGAGAGAGAGAGAGAGAGAGAGAGAGAGAGAGAGAGAGAGAGAGTGAAAGGGCAAGAGAGAGGTGTGCATGATCAACTTCTATTATAGAAAATACAAGTCCTGTCTTACAAGACTAGGGCCACCTTATTAGAATTCAATTTTTTTTATGACGGGGCGAAGGCCTACAACTGTAAGATTAAGTTAGAACCCACATACAATTGCACCAAAAAGACCGCAACAGGGGGGCGAGGGCATACAGTTGTCTTATAAGATTAGGTTAGAGCTCACATATACCAAGGAGACAGCAATGGGGGGAAGACCTACACCTGTCTTACAAGTTAGCATTAGGGCCCCTTATTAGAATACAACCCCAATGTATAAACAAAATTTCGTAAGGTTACAATCTGTAGATAGGAATTAAAAGTATACGCACAATTGCCTAACCTCCAGGCTGAACTGCCAAAAAGGCTCTTAATACAACCAAAAGGATCTTAATTAAGGGTTAAACTTCGACCAAGGGTTGCAAAAGGCCCCCTCCAAAAGAAGCCAACATCCTTCCCCAATCCCAAGGCCTAAATGTGACCCTCACGTGAGCAAGTACAAAAAAGGCATGGCTGTCAAAAAGGCTCTTAATACAACATTGAAATTCCATTAACGGTTGAAAAAGACCACCGAAAAGAAGCCGTCAAAAATAGGGGTAGAAAAACGTCCTACACGTGGAGGCCATAAAATAGGGTGAAAAACACGTTCTACACGTGGGCGAGTAAAAACCAAAAATAATTAGGGATGAAAAGGGTTGAAAAGGCCTCCGAAAAGAAATCATAGGGGTGGAAAATACGGTCTCCCACGTAGGCAGTCTTGTGACGTAAAAAGTGGAGGGGATGGTGTCCCCTTACTACTTTTCCCTTCAGGACACATTTGGAAATGAAGACCAACAGCTAGCTACGATTGATTGTGCTTAGTCATACCACAATGTGATCCACAACCAGTCCTTTCAGTTGCTTCCAACAAAAATTGGCATGTGCTATTACCAACTCTGTATTTTGAGTACATTTTACAAAAAGAATCATTAAGTTCCATGCAAAATGATCTTGGAACGGTTAATTTGGTAACAATATCTACCGATTGTTCAAATCACAGGAGCGTAAAATTGTGTCCTATACTCGTAACATATTTTATGAAAGACAAGGAAATTCAAGTAAAACATTTGGAAGTTCAAGATCTTCTAGGTGAACCTCAGATATTATGTCCTCATATATTATTAAAACAGTTGCCAAATACGAATTAACAACAAAAGTAATCTTTCCTAAAGTTTAGCAGTTATTTAAAAGACCTTTAGTGAGGGTGAACTGTGCTGCTCATATCCTTCGTAACTTTATTCAAACATGCTGTATTCGAGATTTGACTTTGGCATCAATTTCTGCTTCGATCGAGATGAAAATTAACCAAAAAAATAATGTCACGTGATTCGCATTATCTGTCAAATTTTAATTTTTTACCTAACAAATTTCAAAATTAGGGTTATTTCTCAAAATATCAAAGAAATTAGTAGAAAAGCTTTTTTTAAATGCAATTTTTAGCCCACATGTGCAAAATTTCCGCCGTATAAGATAATTTAGATTTTTTGCCCATTTCTTGTAAATTGCACCACTGTTGCAAAATAAGACTCAACGTAATTTACAAAAAACTTCTTAGTTTTGACAATGACTTATTCCAGACACATTTCCTGTAAAGTAGTGTCATTTTAAATGTGTGTTTCTCGACAAAATGCAAATAGGGCTATTAAAATTTGGTCACATGTTCACATGTGATATAACCCTGTACAAGGCAACGTCATAAAATATCTATTTTTGAAAACGTAGTTTGTGTCTAAAAGTAATAAGACTAATATTAAGAAATAGTTTAATTAAAAACAGTTAAATTTTCTAATAAAAAGATCATAATATAAAAATTAAACGCATTTAAAATTTCACGTTTTTAATAACAAACTATTTTTGGTATTTGAACATTAAATTACAAATACAAACAACTGTTCTTCTTGACACATCTTTAATGGAGCTTCTGATACTAAGGAGCCTTATACTAAAATACAGTTTCGAATCGCCGTCTCCAAATGATCAACATTACGGAAAGTTCTTTTTCTACAACCGAGCGAAAAGTACAAATTTGCTCTTCCAAAAGAAAGCATAAAGCTGCCCTTTTCTGAGGAGCTTAGTTACCATGGAAACCTTAATAAAGAAACGTCTAGTGTTTCTGCGACTTCTGACAAAAGTATGCGTTGAAGGGCATTTGGCAGATATCGACAATTTTGTGACCAGCGCGTGATGTTAAGATCGTTCCCGTACAATAAATGTCTGGTGTGGAACACCACACGACCTTGCAACCCACAAAATGGAAATTAAAAGAAATGTAATAATTTTAATAACATTTTTTTAGGATAAGTTCATTACGAAAATAAGCGACATGGTAAAAATACAAACAGTTTTTAACATTCTTACAAAAACACATGTGTAGCGTAAACAAATGCTCACGTTTTGAAATCTGACCTGTCAAATTTGAGGTTATCAATGATTATTCATTTTTACCAAACATTTTTATAAAAATACCGGTTGTAGAACAAAACATGTGTGTAATTCGAGCACAAAGTGACATTGCCGCTCTTGCGAGATAGCCGCGTCAAACTTCTCGCTCAGAGCGACAATGTATCACTCTGCGCTCTTAATACACAAATGGCATTTGTTTGTAAACTTTTTGTTTTAGGTAACCCCACAAGAAAAAATCAAGTGGGGTTAAATCCGGAGATCTAGCTAGCCAGTATTGTTCCATATTACGCCCAATTAATTACTATCTCCAAAGGGCGTTCTTTAATCTGTCTTGTATTGTGGATGAGAGCACCGTCCCACTGGTATCACAAATTATGCCTTATTTCAATAGGCAATGAAATTACCTCTAAAAATAAGGACCAACAACTTGATCGTTTAAACCACCGCACCACACATTTGTTCTAAAGGAATAATCCCTGTTGTAAACAGTAGTTTTTTTAGTTTTGTTCTTACACCGTAAAACAGAATGTGGAAAAATACAAATAATTCAAAATAAAAACTCCGTTATATACATTTGTCAATTAGTTTGAATACAAATTTATTTGAAAGGAAAGTTTATCACTTAGAGATAAGAACACCTTAGGTACCGTGGAGTTTGAAATACGATAAAGACCAGTAATGATTAATAAAACAATTTTAAAATTAACACCGTTTGTATAAAAGAATTAGTTGGTTGTTTGAAACAGATTGCATTGTAAATGACCGCCTTTGACCTCGAACACCTTATTAGGAATGTAATTCTAGTTTAGAAGAAATGCAAACTTTTAAAATAAGTTCATGTATAATTACCGTAATAATAACACTAAATTTTGTAACCAAAGATAAAAATAAAATTCATTAGACCATCTCTAAAAATTAAAAGTGAATAATTTAAATCGGTAATGATATCTGTAGTACCGACTGAATGTTTAGTGATAACATGAAAAGAATAAATTTGTTTCTATTGTAAAATTTTGTATACCTTAACGATTACACTTAAAATTACCAGATGTGAAAAATCAGAAGTTCATTATTAAAATAGAAAATTCCAATTCGATGAAAATATAACTAAGCTAGAGTTGATCCGTTTTCTGTAGTAATAATTTTTTCTATTATCATAAGGGTTGAAATTTATACTGACCGACGTGTTATCACATCCCTAATCCGTTCAAAATGTTGCCAAAGACGTCACAGAGTTAATTGATATTTAATTAATTAAAAACACTCACTGGCGGTTGCGGCTCATACTGAAAATCCCGGGGCGTCCCACCAAAGGAGCGCCGAACTCACATAAGGAACTGGCACACCGGGTACGCCATCTTTTAATTCTCGACATTGTTGAAAGCATACGGTATTCCTTTTTGACAATATGAGGTAAAGAGTGATCATTCGAGGTTGAGCTCGATCTGAAAAGGTTAACTTATAAATAAAAGACTAGTTAGTCTAATTCAAAAAAAGACAACGTCGTTTTCACGATGTTTGAGTCGGGTTACAACAGGCGCTGCTACCAGCAGTTCCTAGAGGAACGGGCAGCTCATGGAGAGCTGTCACCGACGACATCCCGGGAGTCCCTCACGCACGATTCAGAGGTGGTTGCCCTTTTCGGGTAATCATACAAACGTCCGGAGCAAAGACTGGTGCCCTAGCTAAGTATACAGTATCGATAATTTATTAATTATGTTCTGTTAACACCGATAATGTATTCACACATCTAATGCATGTTTCCATTTATTTCAGATACGCAGGGCATCAAGAACATCAGCCACAACCGAGCGACAACAGGACAGTCCACACAACAACCACACCACCAACAGCATCACCACAACAACGGTTTTTTTGGAAACACCACAAATCTCAACACAAAGATGTCAACAGGCATTACACACAATCACGAATCCCAACGACCACGCAATCCACGAGCTGAAGTGGAGCAGCGCACCACCAACATTACACAATACATTATTACTTATTTAATTTTACTGTACAATATTATATCTTGTAATACGTATTGTAAATACACACACACACATATATATATATATATATATATATATATATATATTGTTATGTATCATGAAAATTTTAATAAACTTTGTTGAACAGATACGCCATCTTTTGATGCTCGAGATTGTTGAATTGAATTTTTGACAATATGAGGTAAAGAGTAATTAATAAATAAAATTGCGTTTAAGTTGTTAAATAGTTGCTCTAAAAATAAAGTTGAACGTAAATTTATACAAATTATATTCATCTAGGCTTATTGGCAAAATTTGGGTGACCACGTTTGTCCGCCATCTTGATTTTTTAATCGTTACATTTGAACTCGTGGAAGAGCGTGTATTTAGTAACCGAGACCAATCTTTCATCATCCACCTTGGGTGAAGGGAATATTTTGTTTCTTGAGGGGAATTGTGACCTTGTTTACCGAATCCGCTTCCCTCCGAGCTAATTTTGTTTTAGTTACATCTGCAAACGCTGGGGAAGGACTCTGAAGTTATCCTCCACTGAAGCTGCCCGAAACCGCCTGTTTGGAAGACCGCGCAGTCCAGAAGTGATCCCAAGGAACACCCGGACAGTTGCTATTTCTTGGGTGGTGCCCGAGTTCGTTTTTTCGCCCCTGAGGCGAAGCCCGCCATCGTCAGCCGCTCAGGAGTGACACAGAAGGAAATAAAATACAATACCGTAATAAGTACAAAAATAAATTACAGTTCCAAACTAGGCGTCCAGTTATTGTGGTGGAATTCGTTGTGGGCAAGCTTCACTTGTCCTCAGCGAAAAAACCCCGTTACACTGCATTCGGATTTTCTTGAGATCACCATCTACAATTTTGAGAGCTAAGAACGTCGTTTAAAGCGAGAGTGACCAGGTCGGTCCATAAAACGTGAAAGGGAAAGGGCACATCTTCTTCTTATCCCCCTAGTACCAAAAAGAGAATCCCAAACGTATGTCAACATTTTGTTTCTTAACAGTATTTATAAATTTAGGTTTATAAGGTTTAAATTTATTTTTGTGCAAAATCTTCCTTACACATTCTGAACGTCAGTTCTGCAAGAAACATGTCTAATACTAGTTGGACCGTGTTCTATAACATCTAGGCACACATTTAATCGGACGGACTTCTTCACTATGTTTTATGGGATTGTGAAGTTTTTTTAATGAACTTTCCACCGATCTAGTTGATTTAGATTTCGCCATAATCCATTATTAAAGCGAGGGCGTGTTGAATCTTTTTTATCATTTGCTTTATGGCCAACTTGTTTTTGGTGCATCACCGTAAGGTAAAATACTAATTAATTTTTTGGAAAGTGCACTTAAATAATAAAAGACTATTTTTTCTTTTTTTTTATAACATAGCTTCATAACAAACTTTAATAAACGGGTTTTAAATTAAACCGTTGAAACTAGATAAACTTTACTTAAAGTTAAACAAAAATTTATTGCAAAGTTTAATTTTTATATTATGATTTTTTATTATCAAATTTGCCTCTTTTCAATCAAACCATTTTCTTAATATTAATGTATATTACTTTGAGACACAAACCACGTGTTCAAAAATAGTTATTTTATGAACAAAGTCAAATTTCGAATAAGGCTATTAATAAAAAAAATCCCATATGATACGGACTTGACTGGTCACACGTATACGTGTCCCAGATAACATTTCCAGCATGGGGATCTCGCTTATTGTAAAAGATACAGATTTGGTTAAATTAGATGAATTACTCCTAAGGATTAGTGAAATTATAGGACACTCTCCAATTTTCAAATTTCCATGTATTTTAAGACTTATGGCAAGAAAAAGAAAAATGTCAAATTTCTTTTTCTTGTAATATCTTTTTTGTTATATTAGACATATAAATTTTATTTGCACTTTCTAAGATATTTTTATGCAGAATTTAAATATCAATTTGGATTTTTTTGCACTTTCTATTTTTAGTTTCAACCCTAAATTAAATTTTTCTTATGGAACGACAAGTCGGCTTTGAAATAATTGATCGTGTTTTTTTATCCTCTTTACAATGATATAGCACATGTACTATCTATTTTTAAAAACAACAAAGAAAATTTAAAAAAACGTATTTTATTAAAGACTCTAACAATAAGCAGGCCGTGAAACATAAAAACACAATCGAATTTAATGTCACTTAAAAATTATTCGTTCCAGAATATTTTTGTGTCAAACATCGCTTTATTTACTAATACTGAAAAGTTTGATATGTTGAGTTGTTACATCTTGTCTCATAAAAACAGTATAGAAGCTGAACGGATGTACTTGAGGCTGTATCCTGAAAGAAGGCAGCCTACTGCTCGTACGTACAGAAATTTGGTAATTAATTTAATAGTATATGGTTCATTTTCAAAACCTACTAGAAATCCGAAATTACGGAATGAAGATGCAGAACGAAATGTATTACAATCAGTTATTGAAAATCCTTCAACATCTGTTAGAGAAATGGAACATAACACTGGTATTTCGAAAACTACATCACAAAGAATTTTAAAACGTCACAGGTATCATCCGTATAAGTACACCATCTGCAGGGACTTAGAGATGGAGATCAGGGGAGAAGATTACAATTTTGCCAATGGTATGTTAATCAATGTGAGAATAACGATAATTTTCCAGCTACGATTTTGTGGTCTGACGAAAGCAGGTTTACAAATAATGGCCTTTTCAATCGACACAATGTTCACTTTTGGGACCGTGAAAATCCTCACTTTGTTAAGGAAAGTTGGCATCAAGTGAGATTTGGTTTTAACGTCTGGTGTGGCATTTTAGGCGCTAAACTTATTGGGCCCATATTTTTTAACGAAACATTAAATAGTGAAAGGTATTTGAATTTACTACAAACTGATTTAGAAAATAAACTTGATGATTTACCACTGATTGAGAATATTAATATCTGCTTCCAACAAGATGGCGCCCCACCCCACAATTCAAACACCATCAGCGAATATCTTAATAATCGGTTTCCAAATTCATGGATTGGTAATCGAGGGCCGATTTTATGGCCACCCAGATCTCCAGACTTAACGCCCTTGGACTTTTTCCTTTGGGGCTACGTAAAAAATCGAGTGTACGTGCAAACATTTGAGAATGCTGAAGATCTTCGTGAAGCTGTTCTTGCAGCATTTGGTAGCATTAAACGCTAAAAACTACGCAGAGCAATTACGTCGACACTACGCAGGGCACAATTATGTTTAGAACGGAATGGTCAATTGTTTGAACATCTTTTATAATTGGATAATTATCTCCAATACTATTACCTGCTTAACTCTTGTTGTTATCTATTATTTGTCGTTTTCATGTTTCACGGCCTACTTATTGTTAGAGTCTTTAATAAAATACATTTTTTTAAATTTTCTTTGTTGTTTTTAAAAATAGATAGTACATTGCTATATCATTGTAAAGAGGATAAAAAAACACGATCAATTATTTCAAAGCCGACTTGTCGTTCCATAAGAAAAATTTAATTTAGGGGTTGAAACTAAAAAATAGAAAGTGCAAAAAAAAATCCAAATTGATATTTAAATTCTGAATAAAAAATATCTTAAGAAAGTACAAATAAAATTTATATGTCTAATATAACAAAAAAGATATTACAAGAAAAAGAAATTTGACATTTTTCTTTTTCTTGCCGTAAGTCTTAAAATACATGGAAATTTGGAAATTGGAGAGTGTCCTATAATTTCACTAATCCTTAGAAGTAATTCATCTAATTTAACCAAATCTGTATCTTTTATAATAAGCGAGATCCCCATGCTGGAAATGTTATCTGGGACACGTTGTATACTGTTCGAGTTGAATAATTAAAAGAATGTTGTGAGTTTGTTAATGATGAATACCGAAAACTGGTGGGCTACAGTAAAACCAGATGGTTAACCTTCTGTAGAAAGAATACTAAAATGATCAAAGAGTTATAGAGTTACTTGCTCTCTCAAAAAATGCCCCATTTTGATTCTTAATAGTTTTAAAAACAATTTTTTTGAAGTTAGACTAAGGTTTCTTCACTCACAAGCTTCTACATTTCATAAATGTGTGCTGGTAGTGGAATGTGAAAAATCGCCAATGGTGGAAGTCTTTTTGTTAAATCAAGTTAACACTATGCTAGTAGCTTTGGCAAATGAAGGAGAAAACCTAGCCGTAACTCAATTTAAAACGTCAGTGACCATGTTTTATACTCTTGTATCACCTATTTGGATAAAAGAACCTCTGTGGTTAGATTTTGGAAATTCTTTAACTCTTTTTAAAAAACATCCTGATATTCACATAGATGAAATTGTGTGCATTAAAGAAAGTCAAAAAATAAAAGAGTGGAAAGAAGTTTCTGTTACTAGTGGTATACAATGGGTCGAGATTTTTAACCATTTCAAGAGTGAAGACATGCTACACAGCATCAAAATTGTTGAAATGTGCATGTGTTTACCGGGATCCAAAGCCACCACAGAAAGGATTTTGTTATGAATAAAATTTGGACCAGCGAAAAAAGTAGCCTTACTGTAAGAACTTTAAAAGGACTTTTAATGAAGAAACATAAGTTTGAAACGAGTTGCTTTGAATTTTTTAAGTATCTCCAACATCGCCCAGATAATTTACGAATAGTAGATTCAATGGGAAAACATACAAACTAGTAACGTTTCGCTGGCCATTTAATTAAGTATGCACTTTTAAAGACCGAAGTAAAATATAGAATTAAATAAATTTTTTGGCACTGTTGCATTATGACATGAGACACCAAAAAACTTACCATAAACAACCACTACATTCGTCACTTGACAGCATAAAAACTCCTAATTTTGTATTTAATTTCAAAGAAAGAAATTTCTCCCTCTCCTTTACTGAGAAGTATGAGGTATCCCTCACACTCTTCGGCTGCTGCGTCCATGTCCCGTATCTCCTTTTTACATAAATGGTCATCTTATAAATAGATCATCATCATAAATATTCAATAGTACCTTGTGCGTTGTGAGATCTTGCAACGTCCTATTGAAAATGTTGAATACGTACTTCATCATCGTGGAGTTCACTAATACAGTTGCATATAAAAATTACTCGTGTTTTCAATAGTCAAAAAGATACCGTTATGTAATAATTGTATTTTAAACCAAATTGAACAACTTTATTTGAACATGTATGTCACTATGTAGATTGAGTATAAATAAAATCAACACTTTTTAAAGTTTCCTATATTACTTAAAATCACAATTGTTTCGACAACACTGTGCTTCATCAGATTGAGTATTTAAGCTATATTTACTTACAAGGCATATGTTTTCATAATATATGTAACGGGTTATTAAGAAAGTGTGCGAAGGACAAGAATTTACAATTAAAATGTGGTGAATTGTATACATCTAGTTGTATTTTCTCTTATTAATTTCTAAAGCTTCTAATCTACTTTTGTTCTGAATATATAAAATTTCAATGTTACTATTGAAATTATGGTTCTCTGTATTTAAGTGTGAAGCATAGTTTCATTTATTATTATTACATTAAAAAGATCTAAACTGTTAAGATATGCTAGTTTTAAAACTTGCTGATTGACCGATATAACATTTATTTCAATCACCAAAATTCAACTTATAAAGTCTAACTTGTCTCCCCTATTAGTGTTTGACATGTTTTCCTAGTGTATTGTTACATGTAAAGTCCACATTCAAATCAATCCGTTACAAATTATTTTGTGGTTTTCCTATATATGTTAAAGAAACGAAATTCTTTCTTAAAACTGAGGTATTGCGATAACCTAAATTTAACGCTTGTTTTAATTGTTTTTTATATAATATTTGATTTATGCCCCTTTCGTGCTATCCGTTATTTACTGCTATTTGTTTTCTTCAATTAAGTTCTTAAGTTCTGATAAAGGGACATTTAATAATCTACGTATATAAGAATCAAAATACCGCCATTTTATAATTATAGGGATGGGCAGATGAGTCTGTATGATAAGATTTTTGAAAAATAGAAAAAAATCCAGTCCATTATCTGTGTTAGTCTCTAAAGTAAATTCTATCGATGGATGTAGTTTATTAAAAAAATTAGAAAAAGCATTTAGTTGTCTATTAGAATCTGTGAAACATGCAAAAAAATCGTCAACATATCTGTACCAAAATAAAAAATTATTACTAAGCGGGTGGTTATGTATTTGATTTTGTAAATTATACATAAATATGAAAATGTAAACTTTCACCATTAACACTCACAATAAAATACTTATCTTTTTTGGGGTTTTTTAATGGTGTACTTTAAATTATACAATCTAAACGTTTCGATAACACTTATAGTTATCTTCGTCAGTAGTAATGTTTGTTAAAAATTGTTAAAGATGTTGTAAACAATTTTGTCAAATTTGAAAAATTAAAACATAAACATACGCCTGCTATTAATATAACAGTTTGAGAAACGTATAAAGCCAACCATAAAATTTTTAGTAAAGAATAACTAGGTCATAAAAATTAAATATTGTTAAACTGCCTCAAAGATGACAAACCAGAACACTCTACGACGAAAGCTAACAATGAAATTTGTCAGCCAAAAAACACATTTAACAAATTTAATCGAGTTATGATGTAAGTGTAAAGTTGTGAAAAACTTCAATTTGAAAATGATAGAAGCATTCACAAATCCAAACATTGTTTGGCACTTTTTGACGTATCTATAAAAATAAAGTGGTGGGGGGTATTCAGAGGTTTTAAATCACCCCCCGTATCTTCGAAACGGCTAATCCGATTTTAACAAACTTGGGCGAGTTGAAAGAGCTTTCTGGCACAGATGTTAAAATAATTGAAGTTTTGTTAGTTTCACATGTCGTCGCTAGAGGGCTTTATTCGACATTCCGACAGAATTTCGAGCATTTCGAGCATTTACGGGTGCATTAAAAACCTTCCTCCTTTAAATCGGTTCTTTTTAGGGCCACAACTTACATAATAGAAAAATTCCAGAAAAACAGTTAAAAAAAAAATTTAAGGGATTTTCGTATACAGTTTTCTTTGGCCGATATATTAGGTTAGGAACAAGATATCGAGATGCGGTTTTCGCGAGCTTGTTTAGGAATTATTTAGCTACTTGTTCATGAAAAAAAGTCATACCAATGCAATTAATTTTTTTGCGAAAATTAACCGTTTCTGTCGGAATGTCGAATAAAGCCCTCTAGCGATGACATGTGAAACTAACAAAACTTCAATTATTATAACATTTGTAGCCCAAGAAAAACTCTTTTCAACGCGCCCAAGCTTGTTAAAATCGGATTAGCCGTTTCGAAGATACGGGGGGTGATTTAAGGAAACCTTTGAATACCACCCATTACTTTATTTTTATACATACGTCAAAAAGTGCCAAACAAAAAAAGTTCAGATTATCCTCGACTTCAAAGATCAGTTATTTTTTTATTAGGTTAATAGAGCAGAATTCAGAGAAACATCACTTTTTAGACTCAAGACTGCAGTTACGCCCCCTAGCGGCCATTTCAGAAACATGAAAATATTTTCCAGGTATTGGCCGTTTTAGTAATAACTTTTTTTTGCGCAAGCCTCTACGATGGATTGTTTCCCAGATACAGTATCTCGCATTCTTAGTTGGCCACCCTGTACTATGGAGTTTCATCAAGTAAAAACCAGTTCATTCAATATACTGCAAAGATTATCATTATACCTGTCACACTTTAATAAAGATTTTAAACGAAGCTAAACAAAAAGTTAATTTGATCATGTTTTGACTTGAAGAACAATTCCCTTATAAAATATTTATTTATAATTTAATCATTACATTTAAGTATATATAATGAAATAGAATAATTCCATTAGAAACTCAGTGAGAAAAAATTATCCTTTAAACTACTATTTTAAATTCCATCCAAAGCAGAAAACGTCCAACTCCGAAGGGCCCCACAGACTTCGGTTTATTGTGCACGGTTTTGAACGAACAGTTAAAACCGCACGGATTTGAATGAGCAGGCAAATTTCCTTACACTACGAGTTTTCTGTCAGTTTTTCTTGAGAAGTAAACCGAATTGGACATGGGTTCCAGAGGTATAATTTTAGCGGTGACGGTGGTAATTGCGATATTAAAAACAAAAGAAAAAAACTAACAGAAGACAATGGGCTAAAAACTGTTATTAAAGCGCAAGAAATACTCCCACATACGTTTGTTGAATGAACTTTGTTTAGGACCAGGAGACTGGCATAACTATTTGCGCATAGACGAAGAAACGTACCTAGAGATTTTAGCTTTGGTTGCCCCAAAAATTGCTAAACACAGTACTCACTTACGAGAGCAAATTTCTGCAGATGAATGTCTTACGCCGACCCTGCGTTTTCTAGCGTTTTCTGGCAACGGGAAGAAGTTATGAAGATTTAAAATTTACAACAGTGATTTCTCCACAATCACTAGGCCAGATAATTCCAGAAACAGCGTTTTAAGCAAGGCCTATGTAAAGGTAAGCTGCTAGTCAAAGTAGATATCATTTATTTAAAATATACAAATTCTCCTGTTTACAAAATGCAAAATAAATTGTACTATTACGTACTTACTAACAAATGTTTACCTTATTCTACTATAATGAAAATTTAGAAAAAAACAATAACCAAGTCCTGATGTCAATGTAAACTTAAAAATAAACTAAAAAAACAAACTTGTTCGTAATATCTTGAAATCACAGATTGAAAGTAAAGTAAATTCTTACGTAAAACTGAAAATACTTTGAGTCAGTCTTAGGCATTCATGTAAAGTTAGGGAAATATATACGAGCATTTGGTTCCCATGGAACTGCAATAGTGGAGGTTGAGGCTGGTAATGGTCTAATACTAGTACCATAGCAAGTTGAGGGAGCGTGTTGTGTTGAACGTGTATCACATATACTGAAGTTAGTAAATCTAGTTATGTTGCCCATCTGCGCTTCATATTGTGATTATCTTTTCGGTAACAGTTGCCACTTCTTTTGGCAAACTCTTTAATTTATTACCAAAGTACTGTCCCACAGTGAAATATTCATCTGGTGGTTTACTATTATCGAGCTGTTTCTAAACCTCCAGTAAGACTTCATCGCAAAGATTTAAGTTTTTGCGCTTTGAAACCACCTTTTCAGGTAATGAACTTGAGCTGATAGTAGAACTTTTTGAAAGTTCTGGAGAATCAGAATAAGGTATTCGAGAGTTTACTTTGTTTTATATTTGTTACATCAGGAGATTTAATATTCAGAATGTTTAGTAAATTGTTACCTTTAACATTGGATGATTGCGAATAAAATAGTATCCAAACCTTGCAAGAATGCTTCATTACTGCCTCGCGTTTCGGGCTTCTCATTGAATCAGTTAACACGCTCGGCTGTAATGAAGCTCTTCCCTGAGCGGTTTGTAATATACCATATTTTATGATTGTAAGATTGTAATCTAAGATTTTTGTAAGGTCTACTGTAGTATTACGTAAGATTAAATTGGTTTAGACTAGATTAGATTTAATTAATCAGGAAAAACTAAAAATATCTGCTATCAGTAAGAAAACAAGCTGTTGTATAACGTGCTAAGTACTTAGCCTTAATGAATAATTATTTGATTTCATTTCTAATCATGTTCAAGTTTAAAAGTCGAATCTATCGAAAACTATTTGAGATAAAAAACGTATTAGGTTTGAAATACCCCGAAAACTGAGTATATGTATGTCTTATTTATTATGATCACATTATTATAAAATTTTCTATTTGACAGCAAAACTAAAATGTATTATTTGAAATATTTAAAAAAATGGCTTGATCTAAAGCCATACTATTTAGGTCAACCAAAGCTTATATCTCTAAAGAGAAATACATGAAAATCATATGACATATACAGCGTGGCCCATGAGATTTTGGCCAGTATATATCTCGAAAACTGTTGGAACTACGATATTGAAATTTGGTAATTATAAACAGTGGGTAGTATTACCCATTTAAGCAAGCAGTCACTTTGCTGCAACGTCACATTTCGGGTCACCTGGTATCATTTTCAAAATTTTTAATGGTACACCTTGTATATTTTTCCACTTCTGTAAAGGTTACTCTTATGCTAATTCGGCGATAGCTATTTGTCTTTGTTTTTTGGTTTTGTAGGTACTTTGCAGTGATAAACAAATTTTTATGAAGGTTTTTTATTTGAATAACAAAGATAGAAACAAACATAAAATAATCAGAAAATAACACTTTTATTACAGTTGATGCTCAAATTGATTCTCACCTTCATTAATGCAGCATTCAAATCTTCTAAGTAAATTTCGTGTGCATGCTGCTTGAATCATTTCTGGTGTCACAGATTGGCAAGCTGCTCTGATTTTATTTTTTAAATCATCTATATCGATATCAGGTGTAACATACACCGACCCTTTTAAATATCTCCAACGAAAAAATCTAACAGGGTTATATCTAGTGAACGAACCGGCCAATTGTACCATTTTTTCCAATCCATCTGTATTGGAAATACACATCCAAATATAACCTATATATATATATATATATATATATATATATATATATATATATATATATATATATATATATATGTTTCTATTTAGATTTCAAAGTATTCATGTTTAAATAAGACAATTTTTTTTAAAACTTGTGTAAATAATTTTTAATTTTAATTTTACGTTTATTTACACAAGTTTTAAAGAAAAATTGTCTTATTAAATATATATATATATATATATATATATATATATATATATATATATATATATAATTAATATTGTAATGGACCTACATTATAATTAATAATTAATAAGGATATTGGACAGATTTTTGATGATTTTTGACAATTATTTGAATGACAGTAAAATAAAATAACAAATTGGATAATATAATGTAAATAAATATTTAGAATTTACATCAGTTCTACATACATAAGACAAAGTTTACATCGATTGGGGCTAGAATCTCGATAGCGCAGTTGGTTAGCGCGGTACCCTAGCAAAGTATAGGTTGTAGGTTCAAATCCTACTCGAGGTAAACTTTTTATTTTTGTATTTAATAAAATAAATAATAATTTTTAATATCTTATATATTAAAATGATCGGGCCATTATGTCTATTAATCTCTATCTGACATAAAGTTTTAAACGTCATTCTGACATAGATTATTGTTTTTGTTTCTACAACGTTGTAAATTTAATTTTAACCGCAAAATTTTGCGGGAGAAAAGCCCGTTACTGCCTTTTTTTGTTATGTTATGCCAAATCAGTACTTTTTAGTTTGACTCTCATCTGATTTACGTTGTAATATTCGATTTTTTAATGTTTGTATTTAAGTTCCAATGTAAGAAATTGAAAAATTCATACAAGGAACTTGATACATTGTATTTGTAATTAATTCTTTCTCAACATTACTTCTTAATATTCAAAATAAATTTATACCTTTATTTTGTAGTATAAAAGCTGGTTTTAAATTAAATTTCGAAAGAGATTTGTACACTGAAGATTTTTTTATTTTTACATGTAATTGGAATATAAATAATTTTATTATTAATTGGAGACATTTTTGAATTACTGTAAAAAGAATTTACTTGCTTTTCGCAATATTTAAAATTACAGATTTAGGATAATAATTTTTAATAAATACCGAAATAATTTTCTATATGTTAGTCTAAATTTTGGGTTTAAAATATTTAATAATTTGTATATAATATTTGCAATAATATTACATTTAATGTTATACGGATGATTTGAATTAAATACATTAAATTGAAATCCTACAAATAAAATAATTACTAATGGTAATCCAAATGGTATAAAATTGGTTCGTTGAAGGTAACCTAAATAATAAAGATTATAATTTCTTAAAAATCAAATATCCAGTAGTACCCACAATTTATTTTTTTTACCAAAAATACATAAAAATAGCATAGCCTTTAGACCTATCGTTTCATCTATACATTCTCCAATGTACTATTTGCCAAAATTTTTATCAAGTTCAATTAGCAAAATTTGACAACAGAAAGAATATTCTATTAAAAACTCATTAACGAAAATCATCAAAGAGGTTCATAAATTAATATCTTTAGATGTAGAATCTTTGTATACTAAAATTAAATGAACATCAATTTATTGAAGGAGTTAAATATCAAAACTGCTTTTATCAACAAACATTTGGTTGTGCTATGAGTTCCCCAATTTCGCCTACTGTAGCAAATTTAATTATGGAATTTTTAGAATACAAACGCCTTAAAAACTATCCTTCACACCATCATTTTGTTTCCGTTACGTAGACGATATTCACATTACCGCTAAATTATCCAAATTAGAAGAACATTCAACAATTTTTTTCACACAAGAATAAAATTTACTATTGAAATTGAACATAATAGAACGATTTCGTTTTTAGACACAAATATTAGAAACAATAATAACGGATTGTCTTTCGATCGATTCCAAACACATACACATAGCTGGCGCTATTTAAATTTCCATTCAAATCATCAGTATAACATTAATTGTAATATTATTGCAAATATTATTATACAAATGCTTAAGTATTTCAGACCCAAAATTTAGGCTAACTAACAGAAAATTATCTCGGCATTTATTAAAAATAATTATCCTAAATCCTTAATTTTTGCTAATTTTAAATAGTGCAAAACAACAATTCAATTGTTTTTACAGTAATTCAAAAATTACTCCAATTAATGATAACAAAATTACTTATACACCAATTCCATATAAAAATTAAAAATCTGTAGTATTCAGATCGCTTTTGAAATTTAATTTAAAACCAGCTTTTATACCACAAAATAAAGGTATATATTTATTTTCGAAATTAAAAAGTAATGTTGAGAAACAATTAATTACAAATACAAATTATCAAATTCCTTGTATGAATTGTTCAATTTCTTACATTGGAACATCGATGCAAACATTAATAAAACGAATAATACAACATAAAACAAATGTGATAGTCAAACCAAAAGGTACTGCTTTGGCACAACATATTCTAAATTCTAAGCATAATTTTAAATATAAAGAGACTATAACTTTAGACGTCGAAAACAATAACAAAAATGACTATTATTAGAAATGTTACATATTAAAAATAACAGTAATAATGTTTGCAACAACAAAAAAGATTAAGAAGATGTAGCTAATCGTTATAATTTTATTTAAAAAAAATTTTAAGTTACATTATGTTATCAAATTTGTTATTTTATTTTACTGTTATTCAAATAATTGTCAAAAATCTACCCGAAACTGAAATGTATGCAATTTTGTACTATACTTAATCTTATTTATTTGATGATTCAACCAATATCCTTATTATTAACTATATATATATATATATATATATATATATATATATATATATATATATATATATATATATCAACGTGAACCAAAACGTACCCCTGCTACAAGTGTATATTTTACACATAAATTGAAGACGAAAAGGCAGATAAACTTTTTCTCTAAAATGTATGGCTACAAAGTTGAATTTTGAAAATCGTTTTTCGCAAATAACTCGAAAACCTTCAAATATTATAATACAACGTTTGCCTAATATTAAAAAATAGCAGTTATAAATATTTAGAAAATCCGAAACAAGCTATGACCAGTTTTTCCAATATATTTTTCAAATATATCAGTTTTCCTAAACTAGCGCTTTTTTTATTAATGTGAACGGTATTTTTGAAAGTGTAATGTACAATTAAAATTAATAATACCAAACCCGTTTCAACCCCGATGATGATGGTTTATCTATTGAAATGCGTTCCAAGTTATTTATTTTAATTGTGTGGTACGTGGGTGTATTTTTTTGGTACCTTGCTGCTTATTAAACATGAAAGGTATTAAAATGTATTTGCAGTAAACGAAAACTGAAAAATATTTAATATTTTAATAGCATAATGTGAACCCTACCTTTATATTTGATTATATTCAACATAATATGTAATACAAATATCATATAGAGTTTTCGATTAACATATGTGCACGTAAGACAGCACATATTAATATGGTAAATAGAGCTCAATGTTTGGGGCAAAACTTATTCGTGACAAAAAGATTAACGTACATACAGAGTGTCCCTAAATAGGCTACACAGGACCTTCCTCTGTTATCTTAAATAGAACCACCTATGTATTATATATATATATATATATATATATATATATATATATATATATATATATTATTTTATATTACGATTCTGCATGAAATTTAAGTTCTTCCTATTGGTAACCATTTTCTTGAATATGGACACTTTTTCAAATTTTGACAATTTGAATACATCAGACAAAGACCCCTTTCTCTCGTCCTGTTAGAAGTACAGCCATGGGCTTTAGATATGTTGTTGAGGAAGCTTATCGCTATAATATTTAGTGGGAATGCGTGAGAAACTTTGTCTGATCCAAAAGTGACTTCAAATGAAAATAATATCATTTGATTGAGTATTCTGTTCTTTTACAAACCCACCACTTTTGATTATCTGTCAAAGTTTGACATTTTCGTGAAGTATTCAATAGTACTCAATAGTAAACATGACTTAACCTAACTAAGCTTTAGTTTTACAAGCTACTAACTTTTTACAAGTCAACTGTCATTAATAGCATATATATATACAGTAATTTGACAATTACTAACCCTTTGTCGAAGTAATACTTGAAGCCACGACAGCCGACATATTTAGAAATTTAGAAATAGATAAATTCTTATCAGAAATTCACATTTTTAATATACGAATGAATAACAAATATAATCCTCGCCAGGAGAGTTTACCGCTATATCGTCACATACAATCATATGGTGCAATATGAAGAACATGACTCACAATTATTTTCGTTGTAACAGATTCTCATTAGAAAATATACCCCTAGATCACAGCATTTAAAGCTGCAGAATTCCTAAATACAATTACTTATTTATTGCGATTTATTTTGTAAAAATTTAGAACAGATTTAAAGTAATAAATGATGATTAAAAGAAGTAAATGTAGGAAACAGTCAAAGAATAAACAAACAAATGGAGTTTATATAGTATTAGTCAAATGAGAATTAAATTCATATGCATATAAAACAAATTGATTTCGCGTTTATAAGTTTACTCTTTCCACTACATGTGCTTATTCAATACGGTGTTGACTTCGTTAAATGCATTACGAGTGTTCACCATCCTTATTTAATTCACTGTTTTATATGAGAAGACAGTATAAGCAATTTGGATAGCTAAATTCATAAATTAATGACGTAGCGGTAAACTTTCCTAGCGAGGACAGTATAACTCTTTGACCTTTTTTTTTTCATTAAATATGCAAAGAATTATCTGGGAAATGTGAATAAGTATATACAGGTAATGACATAAATAATTAAATATATTATTATTAGTTTTTTACAAATAATATAATCTAGTGTTACAATAGGTACCTTAAAATAATAGTATTATATGGTTCTTTAAAGCCGATTAATAAAAATCAAAATAAAATGCTTTTTGTCTACTCTGCGTCTATAGCTACATGGCTGTAGTAAAGGCACCATTTTTTTATAAATTGAGTGAATATTTTAAATTAAAACTTTAATGTTTTTAAATTGCAATGCACTTTATATTTATTGACGGACTTAAGGAACGCCTAACGTTTGAGACAAGTTAACAGAAATATACCAATATGAAATTGGCAAATAAATTATGCAAACAAAAATAAAATTGTTCTACCTGTACAAATATGTACGGCACACCTTAAAAAAAGGTGAAATCGAAATGGATAAGATGAGGAAGACCATCATAGTTTGTTTTATTTCGATTCATAATAATCATTAGCTAGTGATTTAACAAATGAAATTTGCGCATTTTTTTAAAATTAGTGTAAATATACCAAAAAATGTCATATACATGCAATATTTTTTGTTTTTAATTGATTCCATTTTTTTCCGGGGACACGTTTAAGGCCCACAAATTAATTTTAGAGCAGATTTATTTGACACTGCTGCATTACATCAGAATTTGCTAGTTATATTAGATGGAACATCGGACAATAATATGTCTGCTTTAGTGGAATTTATGTACAAAGGCGAAGTGTATGTTTCTCATGATGCGCTTTCGAGTTTTTTTACGTGGGCCTAATGAATTGTTACAAGAAACTGTAGGAGCGTCAGTTTTAAGGCATGGTAGTAAAGCAGGTAGACCGGGTTCACCACGTCCTATGTCTTTAGCATACCGTCCTTCATATAGTTCGTCTTGTTCGTTATCACAACAACCCGAAGCTGATGGATCTCCAGAAAATCGTTTTAATTCAGAAACAGCTGCCACTGCCTTGATATGTGCTGAAAGTAAAAGTAATGAAAAATGTCGAGATCCAAGTTGTCCCGAAGGTAACGGAAATTTTATTATTTTTTCCATCTAGGTATTATATTTCTGTTTAGATTTAAGAATGAAAATAGAATCATTAATACAGGAAGAAACATTATCGACTACGGGTAATGCAAATGGAAGTCATGGTGCTGCTGCAGCAAATGGTTCATTAGGTCCACTCTCCAGTTATGAAATAGAAAGGGAAATTTCAGATCTGATTCCATCCAGTGTATGGAACTCAGTTACAACACCAGATGGTAAATATATGTTATTGTTCATAAACGTTATATATATATATATATATATATATATATATATATATATATATATATATATATATATATATATATATATATATATATATATATATATATATATATATATATATATATATATATATATATATATATATATATATATATATATATATATATATAAATTCAGTGTATACACTTAGGCCTACAAGTTGAAGCCGTTCCTATGCATGTGGTGTGAGGCCTTTCTACAAAGCCTTCTGTTTCTATTTCTCACTCATTCTCATCTAACGTATGTAACAGGTAGTTCTTATGCAATTTTTGTTTGTTTTACTATAAACAAAGTTTATTATATTTACATATCATTACATACTTAGTAGGTTTTTTCAAAAATTATTATGAGGCAGCTCAATATGTTTGATAATAAAAAAAATGAATAAAAATAGTTTGTACAGAATAATTTCTACACTAAATTTACATACAATGGAAGTATATATTTACTTAATAAATTTTAATTTATATATATATACGATTCACCTTGAGTTTGTATCAGAAATTTGTGCGTAACACAAATGTATTGCTTTTTAGAACAATTAAGTGTTAAATCAGTCCTTGTACCTTGAAATAAAGTATGTGAAAGTCAAAGGTCGATTTGCATGCTATAGTATAAAACAAACCGCATTATTTACCACAAATGAAAATTTTTTTAACAGTAATTTACATTTTTGTTACATTTTTATTACAATTCAAATCTACGAGAGTTGATAATTACATAAAAAAAATGGGAATGAAGGAAAAACTCCATGAGCTTATCATTTTTTTAAATCATGGTTTTTGCATTAATTAAAATAAGTTTGCAGTACAATTTTTGCAATGGAGCGAGCTATTGCGGAGATCTGTATTATTAACACACGGGCGTACAAACTTACAAATTTGGTAAAACTAGCGCTTAACCCAAGGTTCTTGCCAAATACGATACTTTCAATATTTTTCTGTAGTTTTGACTAAAGTGATTTTTTATATGCCACTCCAAACTAAATTAAACTATCGATTTCGGAACTCGTTCATGGATTTAGTCTTGTTTATTGTAAACATTGGCATTATTTTTTATCTTACTTTGAAGCGCGTCCAAACCTCCAAATTCAGTATGGGGCTTATAGACAAACAGTGCAGGATAGCCAAACTTATGCGAATAGATTACTGCACCTATAATACCGTTTACGGTTATAATAATACTATATGTACGGTACGAAAGACACAATTTCTAACCTCAAAATTAATAAAAATATTTGTAATGCAATAAAAATTTAGGTAAATCTGCAATGTACTTATGAATATACCGAAAAAGACTACCCTTAATCTATACAAATCGAATCTTTGAACTATATTTTTTAGAAAAGCGAAGTAGGCGTATGTAATGCAGGGGTACATTACATGGCAATATGATGGTTAGATTACCCTGTACATGGGGTTGTGAAAGAAGCTCTATGAGCAACAGCATGAGCAAATGGTAACTTTAATTTAAACTAATAATTTTATTAAAGTTTGATTATAGCTGCATCATTTATTTCCACTGTAATATACTACAGGAAGTGTGGCTGTTAAAAGAGACTGTCGCTGTAAAACATTTTATTTTGATTTAATAGCCACACCTCGTATTTTAGTAAATTTTTTTGTTTTTCAGTACAGTTTAATCGCTCGAATAGATTTCAAGGTCTTCGGATGATGATTCTGTAACTTTGATTATAAACTCTGCAATATCATCTTGAAGGTTATCAGCTACCCACATCTTACCTTCAACGATCTTTACATGACCTATATAATATTGCCAATTTTCAATCGTCACTTTTTCGTAACCAAGTTTTATTAATTCCTCCATGTCTTTATGTTGTCTTGTTATTGATTTTAATATGATGTTTGACTTGCGCCCACACCATTTCATGACCTCTTTCTTGTGCCATAACATCAAGTTTTCTTGTCATATAGATGCCTCACTTGTGCCACAGTGGCCAATAGGTCTCGCTTCAACATGTTATCTTCAATGAGCATTTCTTTCTTACTAAGCTAATCTACAATTTGTTTTTTTCGCGACGCCATTGTTGGAATCTTCTCTACCTTCGTGCTGTGATAAGAAGCATTGTCAATAACGATAATTTAATTTGGTGGTATATTTGGAATGAGTTGATTGATAAACCGCTTCTCGTAAGTGTCTGCACCCATTTCATTGTGAACATCGGCTGTGTACTTTTTGCAGAGGAAAATAAGTTCCGCACCAGGAATAAAATCATTATCGCCACCAACATGAATTAAAGCAAGTCGGGGTCCAAGACCACTTGGTGATTTCAAACCTGTACTGAGCCCTTGAACGAATGCCTGTCGACAACTTTCAATACCTGTGCCTTACTAAGTGTGTGCCCCACGTTAACCCACAATTCATTGGTGTATATAATATATTTACCTAATTGTTAATTATGCGAAATACGACATTATTTTATAAACATGTCATTAGAAATCGAATGGTGTAAAGGTTGCTGACGTAAATGTACGACTTCTGGTGTATGCAAATGACACAGTCTTATTAAGTGTCCGGATGAGCTGCAAACCGCTCTGAGGAAGTTTGAGACAGTGTGTGAGAGCATGGACCTAAAGGTAAACGTGAACAAAACTAATATTGTGATGTTCAATCGGGAAGGTGGAAAGGAGAGTAGAGCATTTACAATGGAGGGCGAGATTGGACGAAGGGTGAATGCTGGAAGGAAAGTGATTGGAAGTATGTGGAGGATAATGAGAAATGAAAGCATGAGCCTAGCTGCGAAACGAGAAATCTGTAATAGCGTGTTCGTCCCGTCAGTACTGTATGGAAGTGAGACATGGGTGTGACCAAAAAAGCAGGAATGAAAAATAAATGCGTGGGTATGAGATTCCTGAGAAGCGCATGTGGTGAAACGAGACGGGACAAGATAAAAAATGAATGCATAATGACAGAGTGTGGTGAGGAAAAGACGATGATGGATAGATATAAAAGTAGTGTTGGTTTGATCACATTAAGAGAATGAACAACGTAAGACTAACGAAACAAATATATGTGAGTCATGTTAGAGAAAAGGCTGGGCCTCGTAGGCCGCGTAAAAGTTGGCTGAATGTAGTAGAATGTATGATAAAGGAAAGAAAGATAAGGAGTTTTAAAAATAAAAGAGTATGTCAGAGACAATGTATGAATCTTGCGGACGCTAGGGAGGTATGCGGAGATAGGAAAGCATGGAGAAAGATTGTGAATGAAAAATAAATAAGAGGCAAGGATTGTTTTGCCTACCCCGCAAGGGAATGGCGTGAAAGTTAAGTTATGTTAAGAGATCGAATAAAAAGACTAAGTACAAACCTTCTTCTCGGAACTTTCTGATGCATCTTAAGTATTTATACCTCCATCTTATAATGTCATCACGTTCAACAAGGATACTCTAGCGTCACATCTTTTGAAATTCAAAACCCATATCTTTCAAGAAGTTGAATAGTGTACTGCGTTTAAAATTTGGTAGATCATCATCACCATTAATGAAAGAAAGGATACTATTCATCGTTGGTGGAATGTTTTCCAAGAAAAAAATGTGCACTTTACGTCGAATAATTGACTGTATATTCTGGTCATATACATGAAGGCGATCATTGAGTTGTGCACCTTTCCATTTCATGCGTTTTTTTGGGCTACCTACTGCTCGGTTTGGTCTTCCTTTTTGATAGCATAGATACTACGCTCTGTGCAACATAAAGCTTTGCTGGCTTCTGTAACAGCTGCAATAACGTTCATTGTGGCCAAGAAATAATTAAGTACATTCATAATGAGGCATTTCTCCTTGCAGCTGAAGTGTTTTCCACTGTGCCGTTTTATGTTTGCAGGACCACATCCTCGTCTTTGAATGTTTTGGGTGGTAGAATGGGAAATCATGTCATAGTACCACATTTTTTTTAACATCATTTGAATGGCGTTATTTACTTAGACTTACTTTAAAATAGTTTATCGCAATTAATAGAAGAGCATGTGGCTGAGAATCAAAGAAGATAAATATGGTTTTAGCAAGAACCAGCTCCTTTCCATTATTCACATAAAGTTGGAGAATATTTGAATAATTTGTTCCCAAGGAAAATGGATCGAAAATTCAGGACCTGTTAGATGGCCACCTAGATCTCCTGATCTTACCAGTCTAGATATTTTCTTATGCAGAAATATTAAGGCCATAATCTATCAGAATAGTCCTACTACGCAATTAGACATGTGGTAAAGAATAGCTGCGGTAATTCGGATAGCTAGACTTTAAATGTTAAGGAGTGTTCGTGGATCGTCTTACCTTGTGCCGTCAACAGAGTGGGAAACGTTTTGAACAGTTGATGAATTAGCATTCATTTATATTTATTATATTATCTTTTTAGTTCTTAGGTATGTTCCAACTTACACAAGTAATCCCAAATTCTTAAAATATCGGTAATAGATAGCAACAGGTTAATACATACCAAAATGTTTGCCCTTCAATCTTTAACCGAGTAACGTTAAGAAGGAATATACGAAGAAATATACTGTGCATTTCCGTCAAGTGATATTATTTTCATACCCAAGAAAAAGTTTTTCGAAATAACATGAAAACCATGTGAGATAGATATAGAAAATTCCATAGCAGATTGGTAGTACATTTAAGACTGCGTCGGATAAGGACAAAAAATACAGAGTGTTCTACTTGAGAAACAAATTTTACGATATTCAAGTTTGAAGTGACTTTTAGATCACACTGTGTAAATCTTCCCACACATTCCCACCAAATATTGTAGCGAAAAGCTTCCCCAATAACATATCTAAAGGCCATGGCTGTACTTCTAAAAGGGCAAGAGAAAAGCGCCTTTTTCTGATGCATTCAAAATTTAAAAAAAAATGTCAATATTCAAAAAACGGTTACCAATAGGAAAATTTTTTCAGACAAAGGTTACCTTAAATTCCATGTAGAATCATAATATTAACTAATATACATATAGGTAGTTCTATTTAAGATGTGTAGTTTATTTAGGAACACTCTGTAGGTACGTCAATATTTTAGGTCGTGAAGCTTATCGTAACGAATAACTTTTGTCCGAGACATTTTTCTCTATCTGTTATATTAACTCCGCTATCTTCCGTGTACGCAGTGGTGAAGGACCCTGTATAATAATAACCTTTTTTGAATTTCCCATCTACAGGGAAAGTGATTGTAATCGGCCAAAAATTTCAAATTTAACTGAGATCGAAAATATTCGTTTGGATGTCCCTTAAGTCCAATAAATTGGTTTTTGAAAAATATCAGTGTGGGTGCTTGCGCGTTTGTGGAGAGGGGCAGGGTGCGTGCGCGCGTGTGTCAGTGATGAATCTCGCGGAGACGATGTATCAAAAATTTGAAAAGTGATAGCATTCAAATTTAATATCGTTTCTATGACCCAAATATCTGGACACTAGTGATTTTTGGTGGGGTGGTGAATCTGTTGGGTAAGGAGTAAGAGGGATAAATATGAATTTTTTGAAGCTCCGATAAATAAAAAAATTGTAAAACGATTGTGTTCAAACTTAACGTAGTGTTTAGCACTTAAATTTCTAGACCCCAGTAATTTTTGGTAGTGGAAGATTTGCGGAGTAAGGAGTAACAGAGGTAAATGTGATTTTCTTTCGGTCGGAGTAACTCCAAAAATTGAAAAGCGATTGTATTCAAATTTAGCATAACTGTTAATACCTAAATATTTAGATTTTTTGTGAAGGTGGAGTTGTAAGGTAAGGATCAAGAGGGGTAGATTATGATTTTTTGACCGCAATCACTCATAAACTTTAACAGCGATTGTATTTCAATTTTAAAGTGTTTAAAATCTATAAATCTAGTAACTAGTAAAATTTGGTGATGATAGCTGGAGAGGTTACTGAGTAATAAAAATACCATTTACAAATGGGTAACTTTCGGTAAACGAACATAAATCGCAATATACATAGTGTTTTTTTTTCATTATTTGTATGGGGATCTCGGAAACCATAAGAGTTACACATTTCCTTAAATGGGGAAAGATTTGATTTACAAGGCTAATCCAAATACGCTTTTGTTGATTTAAGAAAATGCATGGCTTACTAGATACTTACATTTAAATGAAACAAATAGTTTCTAATTTCCATAAACTCGAGTTTGTGGAAATTAAAAACTATTAGTTTCATTTAAGTGTTAATATGAATTTCCATTAAGTAAAAGCCAGTACAATTCAATTGTTACCAGATATTTGTAAAAAAATAAAATTCTCCCAAATTGTTTCAGCGATTTAATTCGTTTATTTCTAAAGATCGATAAAAATTGTTTAAATACAATTTGTAGATAATTTTGTGCAGAATAACGTCGCCGTACTAGTTTTTTAATTTTGCTTAGCATTTTGAAGTTATGAAGCAAAGTTGAATTTTTTTAAATGGAAAACAGTTGGCTATGACGTATTTTAATAGTGATTTTTTTCTGATTGTAATGATGTAAGGGTTGTATCACTTATTCTAATAAATAAAAGCACAATACACGTTTTTTATTATTAGGTTTAACAAAAATTATATCTTGCCATGGAAAACAAAAGTAAAGCATCTAAAACGTTGTTTATCTTCATCTTTGACAGTTCGTTCGTTAGTGTAATTCTTATCGGTTTTGTCAGTGTGGAGTTGCTTTAGAAAATTCGAGAAACTTGATATGATCAAATGTTACATTATTTGTAACAAAAACTGTCAACGAGCTGCCGAACGCTATTTTTTATTGCATTTTGATCATCCTCAACCATCTTTAGACACCTTCAAGAATTTATACAACAAGTTTTGTGAAGATCAGAAATAGGGATAATATTCATGAAAACGTGCAGATAAATGTTGTAGCTGTTGTTAATCAAAATCCATCTACATCAACACGGCAATTTGCACAAGACGTTGCAATCTCACAACGCACAGTAGTGAGAACTTTAGCAAAACATAAATACCATCCCTATAAATATTCACAAACTTTGCATATTGGTGATGACGAAAGAAGATTAAATTTTTGTAATTGGTTGATAAATATGCGCCATGAAAATAACAACTTTCCGATGCACATCTTATGGTCCGACGAAACACATTTTACAAGCTATGGTATGTTCAATCGCCATAATGAACACCTGTGGGCCCAAGCAAATCCTCACCGTTTACAAGAAAGACGACCTCAGATTAAGTTTGGCTTCAATTTATGGTGCGGTGTTATTGGTTCGCAGCTCGTTGGGCCATACATTTTTAATGGGTCTCTAACTGGAAATCGATATTTGCAATTCCTTAGTAAAGATTTTAACACTATCCTAGATGAATTAAATTTACAAACCCGTACAAACATACAGTGGTATCAACACGACGGTGCCCCACCCCACTATCAGGCGCAAGTTAAAAGATATTTAGATGAAATTTCTCTAAACTCGTGGATATGCAGAAATGGTCCTGTTTTATGGGCTGCACGTTGCCCCTGATCTTTCACCTTTAGACTTTTTTGTATATGTGCGATCATATGCAACCCAGCAGGAGCTACAGGACGGTGTTATTAATGCGTTTAACAGATTAGATGGGCCTAAAAATTAGGAAAGCTGTTACCTCCGTGTTGAAAAAGTGTCGCATGTGTGTCGATAATAATGGTGGACATTTCGAACACTTACTGTAAATTTCTTTTATTTTCCATTGCAAGATATGGTTTTTGTTAAACCTAATAATAGAAACGTGTATTGTGCTTTTATTTATTAAAATCATCATTATTACAATCAGAAAAAGACGCACTATTAAAATATGTCATAGCCAACTATGGTTTCCATTTAAAAAAATCAACTTTGCTTCATAACTTCAAAATGCTAAGCAAAATTAAAAGACTAATACGGTGACGTTATTCGGCACAAAATTATCTACAAATTGTAATTAAACAATTTTTATTTATCTTTAGAGACAAACGAATTAAAGCGCTGAAACGATTTTGGAGAATTTTACTTTTTTACAAATATCTAGTAATCCATGCACTTTCTTAAATCAACAAAAGCATATCTGGATTAGTCTTCTAAAGAATTAAATTTTTCCCTATTATGCAATTGTATAACACTTATGGTTTTCGAAATCCCGGTACAAATAATGAAAAAAACTCACCCTGTATAATATAGTCTAATGTTATGTGACCGAACGTTTCCACATTATATGAAGTGTTACAGAGATATGACAGAGAATTCTTAAATAAAATGAAAAATTAGATAAGAAATACTTTAACATTTAATAACCGTCATGAAATCTTTAAGACCTTTAACTCAGGTTAATACACTTTTTTTCTAATTTCTGTAATCTATTTATTATATCGGCATTACATGGTAGGACTTATGCTAAATGCTCACATTTTTATTAACTAAAGTCCTACATTTATGTCTGTATGAATACTTTCTCATATTTTTAACATACCTACATCAAGTTTTAAATGCTTTCTAACATTCATACAGTTCTTCTTAATTAACTTGCTGCATATATTTTATCTCTGAATACAGTCGCATAGCTTTTGACGTAATCCGTTTATTATACCATTGTATAATAAACGGCGCATTCGCCCAGAAAGTAACGGATAATTCATTATTTTCGAAATCGTTAATTTGTGGTCAAAATCCTGCGACACGTCGATTTTTTAATTTGATTCCGGACTTTCCGGATATGACGTCAAAGTTCATATTTTTAAATGGCAACCCTGTATGTTCTCGCGGAAATCGATGCAACTATTTCTCTTGAGTTCAAAAATGCCCTATTTATTGGGATTATTTGAAACAGTATGCGCGAGATTAATTATTAAATGTGGCATAATTCTAAAAGTGGTGCGGAGTTAGTCAAGGACGAAACTGGTGTGATTGAAATGTAGGCTTTTGTCAAAACAACAAGCAACTAGGTAACTCGATATGGAGTTTATTTTTTATTTTCAAGTCGCCGATAACCGCATATTTATGTATTGCTATAGGTAGACTTGAAGTACGTATTTTTGTCACCAGAAGACAAAAACCCTTCAAGTCTTATTTTATGTTTGTTTTCGTTCAGTTTATGCACTGTTTAGTACCCAGATTCTTAATTTAACGCAAACATTGACAACACTAACACCGCATCACTATTCGAATTATGCCACATTTAATAATTAATATCGCGCATATTGTTTAAAATAATCCCAATAAATAGGGCATTTTTGAACTCAGGAGAAAGAGTTGCTTCGATTACCGTGAAGAACATACAGGGTTGCCATTTAAAAATATGAACTTTGACGTCATATCCGGAAAGTGCGCAGCGCCATCTACATGTGCGACACAACATAAAGCCCGGAATCAAAATAAAAAATCGACGTGTCACAGGATTTTGACCACAAATTAACAATTTCGAAAATAATGAATTTATCCGTTACTTTCTGAGTGCATTGCATTGCACCCATCAAACGTATGTATGTTAAAATAAGTTGTCTGATTCATAAAATAGTAATAGTGCAATTTATCATAATTGTAACTTTTTTTTTAAGTTTTAATAATAATAAATTTTAATGTCCAACATCCAATAATGAGACAGTATTAACAATGTGTAAGTCAAAAATTAAATATATTTAAATAAAAAAAAAAGGTAATTGTAGACATTACTACGTCTACATTACCTATTTTTTTTTAAATTTAAATATATCAGTCGAGCGGAAAAAATTCGCGCGTGGTACGTTGAAATTAACTGAACTTATAAGTTCAGAACAATCTACAGAATTATGCAAAGGGTTATACAGGAAAGTAATGCTATAATAACCATCTAAAGCTGTTTTATGAATTGCATAAGTTGGATTACATAGGGTGATTCAGGTTTAATCTTGATAATAATCAGGAATCGATAGAACACGTGAAAATAATGGGAAGTTGTCTAATGAACTATAGTGCTAAAACACTTTCTTACCAGAGAAAATGGCGCCAAAATTTGAATTTCGTGTGTGTCCGCGAGCGCGCGCGCGCGTGCGTGTGTGTGTGCGTGTGCGCGTGGGCGCCTGCGCGCGTGCGTGCGTACGTGCATGTGTGTGTGAAGGATTTATTTAGCAATATGCACACTTAAAATAACAACATATAAACAGACAATAACAATAAACAAATAAATGTAAATAAAACTAACCGTAAATGTAGGAATAAAACCATAAATAAGATTAACATAAAATTAGGTACACAACGAATCATTACAACATATAAACACATTGAAACGTTCTAGAAATAAAATTAAAATAAACGATACCTAGTATGTAAAACTAACCGTAAAAGTAAACAGCATATAAAGACAGTAAAAATATAAAATAAGACATAGACAAATGTGTTAACGCTGAAAAGTTAATAAATTAATTTCACATATAGATGAGTAAATAGGAAGCAATCAAATATCACATATTTTACTTATTGTTTATAAAGAACATATCTTTTACACTTCCAGATTGTTTTACAGTGATAGGTAATTTATTATAATTTTTGAATTCCTTTATAGAAAATACGTCTTTGCGTACCACCTTTGCATGTACGTCAAGGCCTTATCACCGGTTTATTACGCGTATCATTCTCATTGTAATTGAAAATATTGTGGCAATTTTGTATATAAATATCATGCATTCTTGTTCAGTTTGGTCGGTTATCGAAATCCATTGCAAACTTTGCAGCATTTCTTTAATTGTCGTGTATTTACTACATTTCAGTATTGATGCATACTTTGTTTTGAAGTTTTTGCAAAAGCTCTTTTTGTCCCTCGTTTACATAATGCAATATAGTACAGCAGTACTGAATTCATTATCGTATAAACGTGTTGTATATAATTACGATTACACGATTTCTTTTAGTTTTATAATTTAACCAATCGGATTGCAATTTTGTATTCTTATATAACCGATATGCCGTGTCTCGTTCTTTTCGAGCTTCTATCACTAACCAATTTATCCACGGCGAATTACAGTTATTTTTAAACGTAACTGTTTTTTGTCGACATATTTTATTTAAAACACTTGTATTGGTTTCTAGGGTTTTGTATAACGTACTTATATTGGAAGTTGATATCCATTGCATTTCTGTAGTTTTATATTAATCTCTTGTATACTAACTTCAGAAATGTGACGCGCTTTTTGTAAATACAATTTTGACGTCGCTCATTTGGAAAATCGATACTGATTGTTTCATGATCCGTAATTTTTTCACCATCATATGGCCAATTATTTTAAAATCATTAGTGATGATTAAATCAATTATTGTTTCACTGCGATCAGTAGTACGTGTACAATCTTCAATTAATCGCTTCATATAACATCTATTGATAATATTTCGTAACCTATACTCTGTCCAAACCTCCAAATTTTGTACGGGTTCTTATGGAATTATTGTCTCTTTTACTATCTTTAGTCATTTCAAAATAACGGTATCCTTGTTCTTCATAGCGAGGTTGTCAAACGTAAAATGTAATTTAATAACAAATCAATATCAACTCCGTGTACTGTCAAATTTATTGCTTGCTTCTTCTACGATATTTATCGAATTAAGCTAACTCTATTTATTACAAATCGTTCTTTTCAGAACGCCTACATCTCATTCACGCGTCTTATAAGGTAATGATGAATAATTTCTATAATTGTATGATTGAGGTTATTTTGTAGTATCATATAGAGATGGAAGCTGAATGTGGTTCTGCAAAAATAAGACGACATAGTGGAAAACACTTCAGCCGTAAGGAGAAATGCCTCATTATGAATGAACTTAATTATTTATTGGCCTCAATGAACGCTAGTGCAGCTGTTACAGAAGCCAGCAAAGCTTTATGTTGTACAGAGCGTAGTATCTACGCTATCAAAAATGAAGGCCAAACCGGAGCATTAGCTAGTCCGAAAAAACGAATGAAATGAAAAGGTGCACAACTCTATGAACGTCTTTATGTATATGACCAGAATATACAGTCGACTGAAAGCGCACAATTTTTTCATTGGAAAGATTCCATCAACAACCAATAGTATCCTTTCATCCATCAATGGTGATAATGATCTACCAAATTTTAAACGCAGTACACTATTCAACTTCTTGAAAGATATGGGTTTTGAGTTTCAAAAGATGCGACGCAAGAATATCCTTGTTGAATGTGATGACATTATAATGGAGGCATAAATACTTAAGATTTTCAGAAAAGAAGGTATTTAGTCTTTTTATTCGATCTCTAATTACATGTTTATAAAATAATGTCGTATTTTGCATAATTAACAATGATTACTTTTTAGGTAAATATATTATATACACCGATCAATCGTGGGTTAACGTGGGACGCACAATTAGTAAGGCATGGTGTGACAACACTATTGAAAGTGGTCGGTAGGCATTCGTTGAAGGGCTCAGTAGAAGTTTAAAATCACCAAGTGGTCTTAGACCCCCATTTGCCTTAGTTCATGCCGGTGGCAATAATGGTTTTATTTCTGGTGCGGAACTTACTTTCCTCTGTAAAAAGAACACAGTCGATGTGCACAATGAAATCGATGTAGACACTTACTAGAAGTGGTTGATCAATCAACTCATTCCAGATTCCAACAATGGCGTGGCGAAAAGAACAAATTGTAGATTGGCATAGTAAGAAAGAAATGCCCATTGAAGATAATATGTTGAAGCGAGACCTATTGGCTACTATAGCACAAGTGATGACAAAAATAAACTTGATGTTATCGCACAAGAAAGAGGTCATGAGGTTCTTCGTTTGCCTCCTTACCACTTCGAATTAAACCCAATAGAAATGTTGTGGGCACAAGTTAAACATGATATTGAAATGAACAACAATACTTTTGAAATTAAAGTCATGGAGGAATTAATAAAATTTGGTTACGAAAAAGTGACGATTGGAAATTGGCAGCATTATATAAGCCATTGAAGGATCGTTGAAGGTAAGATGTGGGTAACTGATAACCTTCAAGATGACATTGCAGAGATTATAATGAATGTTACAGAATCATCATCCTAAGACTGAAAATCAAGAAAAATAATAAAATACGAGGTGTGGCTATTAAATCAAAATAAAATGTTTTACAGCGTCAGTGTTGTTATTTAATAGCCACATATCCTATATAATATTATAATTTGTTATTTTGTTTATATATTGCAAACTCCTTCCGTAGACAAAGCATAAAGTTAGCATTTGCTCATGCTGTTGCTTATAGAGTTTCTTTCACAATCCCATGTACAGGGTTATCTAACCCAGCATATTTCCAGGTAATGTACCCCCACCACAGAATAAAAAATAATCAGAAGCAAAGCTTGAAGCGGTACCTTTGATCCCTTTTTGAAACTGAATGGATGACCTTGCGCCATGTTTTGGTAGTAAAACACAGGTTTGGCTTAGTAAATTTAACAGGGTGGGCTTCTATAATCATAGTCATTGATTAAATAAATTAAAGCACTGAATAACGAATCTTTCACTCAACGATTTAAGTACACATTTTTGTGAAAAAAAAACAACACAACAAGATAGAACAATTCTTTTATTAGCTGAAAAAGAAGTACAAATTTCAAAATGAAGCAATATTAACATCAAACCTTCAACCATAAATTAAAAATAATTGTACTTATTGGTTTTCCAAATAATTTGTTTCTTGTAATTACTCTGAAATTTCTATTAATGTCTTTTAATATAGAAAATAATCGTTCACATGCTGCTAGCCATACCGTTACCTTTAATTAATTTAATTAATTGTGAGAATAAGAGAACACTTTAAATATTTTAAATATTCTGAACTGGATTAAATTTTGATTAATTGCACGAATTGAGTTTTAAAATACATATATTCTATTGTAAATGTGACGTAGAGGTATTTCCAAATGTTAAGAACTGTGACCTTCATATACGCAAAAGACAAAAATGAATTAGTACATACATATCACCTTTTTTTTTAAACGTACTCAGTGTTACAGAAGTTATTGTAGCGAGCGATCTGCACGTGTACGTAAACAGATTTGAGGTTATCTAGGGTTATTGTTCATTAAAATTCAAACCTGCTCAGTTAAAATGCATATTTATTAAAATGCATGTTAAACATGCTATATTATTAAGCGAACCTTAAATAATTAAGTACCTACTGGATATTTGTAAAGCTACTACAAAACTAAATTGTAGTTTACATTACTTGCAAGTAGTTTGTTCAAATAGGCATCTTCAGAGCCAACGTAATTACAGGAGACCTATACCCTTTACCAATTTTGTTAACATGCGATTAAATTTAAATTCACAGTTCTTAACATTTGGAAATACCTCTACCTTGCTTCAGCTGGAGGAAACTAAAAAATGATAATCCGCAGATATAACTTATTGTTTCAATTTTTCGCAACACAAGTCATCCCTGCCTTGCGTTTCGATTGATTCATATTTTAATTCGAAAGTTTATAAAAAGTAACTCCACAAAACTTTATATAGCATTTAGATGCACCACAATCTGTACAAGGTATTCCAGTTTTTTGTAGCAGGACTTTAACAGTCGATAGAGCTTTCAAAATTAAGACAAAAAGTTCATATAAATATAGGTTGCCAAACGCTTAGTTTTGGAGATACAGGGTTTCAAAGTTTTAATTTTTTTTTCAGTTCTTTTAATTTATCTTCAAAACTATTTAAAATAATAAATCCAAATTTAGTACATATTACACTTCTTAAACTCAATATTAAGAGTAGTTTAACGTTTATCAATATCTACAGGGTAGTACATTTTCTGTGGTGGTACAACCTTTATCCCCCCGAACTTTTACATGCGACGCTTCTAACTCTTAAAAAATTTAGATTGCCCATTTGATTTAGGAACTTTTTTGTCTTCTGCTTTTTTTCGAAAAATGCATAGTTTTTGAAATAAATTAGCTGTAATCCATGAACAGCTTCCAAATGGTATGTAAAGAACGTCCGATGTTCCCGCAAAAAATAGTGTGCCATGAAAAGAACAATACAAAAGAAAGAATCAAATTATGTCTATTCTCACGTTTTTTTTGTCCCTTAATAAAAAGTAGTACTCCACTGATTTCTTCCTAACTTTTTAGTTGAATTAAATAAAGGAAAATAAAAGTAAACCAACAAAATAAATATTAAAAAAATATGTATTTATTGGAAAAAATTGGAAAGAATTTCTATTTAAGATTTTAACAAGAACGAAACGAACGAAATAAATAAATTAAACAAATAAACTTAACCTATAACAACAAAACAAAAACGCTATCGTAATAATAAATAAATTTAAAGATACTGTTCAAAATGTGAACCATTTTGTTGAATACATAATTCACACCGACGAATAATTAATTGCACGTGGAATATTAACTAAAATATGTCTTATTTCATTACACGTATCTCTTATCCTATTAATGAGTTCATCTCTTGTTGTAACAGGAGTTGCATACACCCATTCTTTTAAGTACCCCCACACTAAAAAATCTAAGGAATTTCGGTCTGGAGAACTTGGCGGCCAGTTCCCTGGCCGCCAAATTCTCCAAACCGAAATTCCTGCACGACCGATCCATCTTCCTGCATAATGGGTGTCCAACCAGTTTCTAACGATTCCGCTATAATGAGCTGCACAACCATCAAGCTGGAACCAAGCCGTTCTTCGTAAATTTAAGGAAATATGTTCCCACATATTCCCATGTTCATTCTCTAAGAACTCCAAGAAAGTCGCAGCATTCATCCTAGGTGGTAAAAAGTAGGGCCCAAAAAGGTGATTATTGTAAATACATATCCAGACGTCCACACTAAATTCTTGTTGGAAATGTCTCAGGCGAACTACATGTGGATTTTGATGTGCTCAAACGTGCTGGTTGTGAAAATTTACCACACCATGGCGAGTGAAGCAGGATTCATCGGTCCATAAAACATTATTTAAAAAACCTGGATTGTTATTATTTTCAGCAAGAATCCATCGACAATACGCAACTCTACGTTCTGCATCCCCTGGTTGTAGTCCTTGAACAGGTTGTAGATGGTAAGGATATCGGTGATCCCGTCTTAATGTTCGGTGAATAGTAGTGTTTGAGACTCCACCTAAAGCTACGGATACCCTTCTAATGCTAGTTGTGGGATCTCTGTCGAATTCACGCAAAATTCGTCGTAATATTTCTTTGCTGCCTATGATTATTATTTTGACGACCATGCACATTATTTAACCCCTGACTTATAATTTGTTGGTGAACTATTACAAATACTGAAGGATGCGGAGCTCTTCTAAAAGGAAATCTTCGCCTATATTTACGGGCTGCTGCTGCTGAACTTCCATTTACAAAGCCATAAATGAAATGGATATTTCTTGATTAGAAAACAATTTAAAAGTTCACTTTTGCAATAAATATTAACACAATAAAATATGTAAATAAATTACATTCTTTCTTATGCACAAGTCGTATTTAAAATAAAACGTGAGATTTTGACATAATTTGATTCTTTTTTTTTATTGTTCTTTTCATGGCACACTATTTTTTGCGGAAGCATCAGACGTTCTTTACTTACATTTGGAAGCTGTTCATGGATTACAACTAATTTATCTCTAAAACTATGCATTTTTCGAAAAAAAAGCAGAAGACAAAAAAGTTCCTAATGGAGTTCAAATGGGCAATCTAACTTTTGGTTTTTAAGAGTTAGAGGCGTCACATGAAAAAGTTCGGAGGGGATAAAGGGTGTATCACCCCAGAAAATGTACTACCCTGTAGATATTGATAAACGTTAAACTACTCTTAATATTGAGTTTAAGAAGTGTAATATGTGTACTAAATTTGGATTTATTATTTTAAATAGTTTTGAAGATAAATGAAAAGAACTGAAAAAAATTTAAAACTAAGCGTTTGGCAACCTATGTTTATATCAACTTTTTGTCTTAATTTTGAAAGCTCTATCGACTATTAAAGTCATGTTACAAAAAACTGGAACACCCTGTATAAACCACTGTGTCGCATTACCGAAAGAATTGTTTGTGCCGCTGTCACTGATCTACTACCAGAATATGGCGGAAGAGACGTATGCTAGACGATGCGATCCTCATGATTACTCAAGCTTCCTTTCTCATTATTTTTTTTCCTGTGCCCCCACATTAAATACTCCTACTTCGCTTTTCTAAAAAATACATTTCAAAGATTCGATTTGTATATATTCGGTATATTCATAAGTATATTGCAGATTTATCCAAATTTGTATTGCATTGCAAACATTTTTATTAATTTTAAGGTTAGACATTGTGTCTCTTATACCGTAGATATAGTATTATTATAACCGTAATACGGTTTTATAGCTGTAGTAATCTATTGGCATAACAAGTTTGGAAATCCTGCACTGTTTTTCCATAAGCCCCATACTGAATTTGGAGGTTTGGACGCGTTATAGTCACATGCATGTTCGTTTCTTTCTTCCAATCTAAATTAAAGTCCCCTATCATAATAAAATTTTTGGATTTTCGTAGTATCTGTCACAAGTTTCTTCTATGCGATCTAAGAATATATCATGATTAGAGTTTGGCGAATGATATACAACGTGTCCAAGATAAGGAGGGCCAGTACAGGGATTTCGAGAACCGTAAAAGATACGCCACTTTTTCCCCTCTACAAGATGGCGTTATTGAATTTGAATTCCGACGTTTCGTCTTTGACCGACCATCATCAAATTCTTTTTTTAAATACGGCTCTGATTTTCTAATATCAAATTGTTGAAGCTCTTTCAATTCTGAATTCAACAATGTACCACACTTCACGGTTTAGGTATGTTTTAGACCTTATTTGAGTATTATTAAAAGTTTTACTCGAATCGAAGCTGCCTTGTAAAATCTCTCATAAATTTAATTATTTCAGTTATTTCAATTTATCGAAAAAACACTATAAATAAGTTATTAACAATACTTTTTACAATAGTAAGTATTAACAATAAAGAACAATAAAACTTACTATTTTTTTAATTAAAGATTACAAATAAATAAGGCAGATAATCAATAATTATTAATAAGTATTAAACACGCACAGGTATTAACAATAAAAGATATAAAAAGATAACAATAAATCTAACATCAAGGAGTCGAATTTTGCATCGATCTCAGTACGTTTCAATGTCTCGGGTATCTATCACATTTCTACATCTATTTGAAAGAAGGTAGGCCTTGAAAAAAAATGAACATCCCTGAGATGTATTAAATTTGACATTTACTGTGAAATTATTTTCTTTAAAAACGTTTTTCTTGCATTTTGTTTGAAATATGGAACTTTATTCAAATGAAGAGAAATTTGATATGATAACTTGTTTCATTTTAAGTAACCGAAACTGTTATGCAGCGGAACATATGTATTTAAATAAATATCCGAAAAGGAGGCAGTCAAATAAAAGGAAATTTAGTAAGTTAGTAGTTAATCTTTAAGAAACCTGTACTTTCTCGACAAAAGCCTAGTAATGAAGAAAAAGTAAACAACGTATTATTATCAGTTATTGAGAACCGCAGAATATCAACTCGGAAAATTCATTACTGGGCCACAGAAAACCCACATTTACTTAAAGAAACAAGATATCAACATCGTTTTGGATTCAATATGTGGACCGGAATTGTGGGAACACGAATTATAGGACCATTTTTTTACCATCATAATTTAAACTCTGAGCATTACCTCAATTTACTACAAAATGACTTGGAAGAAGCCCTGGATAATTTAACTCTAGCAGAAATTCGCAACCATTGGTTCCAACAGGGCGGTGCGCCTGCACATAATTCAAGGGCTGTTAATAACTACCTTTTAAATAAATTTCCAGGAAAACTTATAAGCACGTATTCTGAAACGTCATGGCCAGCACGTTCACCCGACATTACTCCATTAGATTTCTTTGTTTGGGGATATGTCGAAAATTATGTTTATAAGGAAAACTTTGAAACAGAACAAAAACTCAGAAGATTGGTGCTTCAAGCTTTTCAAAGTATAACACCAGTTATGCTGATTAATGTTTTAGAAGCTACAGTTATGAGATCCTATTTATGTTTAGAGAATGAGGGCAATCATTTCGAACACTTCATATGAACTTAAATTCTACTCTTTGGTATTAGTTTCGTTGTTATTTTTGTAATATCCTTTGTTGTAAATACTTATTATTGTAAAAACTATTGTTAATAACTAATTTATTTGTAAACCTCAAAAAAAAAGTGATTTATCGATAAATTGACATAGCTGAAATAATTAAATTTATGAGAGATTTTACAAGGCAGTTTCGATTCGAGTAAAACTTTTAATAATACTCAAATAAGGTCTAAAATATACCTAAACCGTGAAGTGTGGTACAGTGTTGAATTCAGAATTGAAAGAGCTTCAACAATTTGATATTAGAAAATCAGAGCCGTATTTAAAAAAATGAAGTTGATGATGGTCGGTCAAAGACGAAACGACGGATTTCAAATTCAATAATGCCATCTTGTAGAGGGGAAAAAGTGGCTATGAGAAAGTACCACTTATTTTAAAATTCCTCTTGAAACAAACCCAGTAAAAAATTAAAACGATTTTGCACAATTTCGGTTTTTTGCGGATATCTCCGGAACCAATCGAAATTTTTTAGATTTCAAAAAAGCATTTTGTTCAGCACCAAAATGCGCAACTTTCTTCCCATTTAACCGACTTCGTATCTTTTACGGTTCTCTAGATCCCTGTACTTTCCCTCCTTATCTTGGACACGTTGTATTACGGCGGCGACATATTTCTTGTTTAATGTCGTTACTTCCACAGCTGCTAGCCAGTAATTTTTTTCTAGTGTCGGTAAGTGTAAAATTTTAAACTCAATACCATTTCTTATAAAAATCACTACTCCTCCTGTATGCCTACTTAGGGAATCACATTTTACAATGCTACAAGTATAATTTATTATATGTAGCTCTAAATCTAAGATATCTTCAGTAATTCGACATTTTGATAGTCATAGTAGATATGGCTTTTTATCATTAAGCAATAACTCAGTTTCTGTTTTATGAGGAAGGAAGCTTTGACAATTTAAGTGCATAATTACGTTACGAACATTTTTCTTTAACGGATGTATGTATGAACTGTCGTCGATATTATTGAAATATAAGATTTTTCTTGGACTTGCCTTTGTATTATTTTGCGGTGGGCTATTACATTGAGATAATTGGCCGTTTTGATAGACTTCATTTATTATATCTGTGTTATCTGTTATATCTGCGTTACATTTTTCAACAGTCGCGATATTGATTAAGTTACTAAAATTTATGTAATTGGATCGATCATATACCGACCTTTCTTAAAATTACCTCACTAATATATTTACACACCTTATCCTTTCCTTTAGAGTTTAACTGTAATCCTTGCTCATTACAAATTATTTTATTAACATGAATAAAATACACCTCTATGAGTTTTGGCCAAATTATAAAAACTAATGTTTAAATCATAAAGTAAGTGGTTTAATATTTTTCTTCATTTTCACATTGGAATGCTAACTGAAAGTTTGTCAATTTTTTTCTCTTTAAGCGCATTATTTCCATCAATACTACGACGTAGTCTTTTTTTGTAAATGGTTTTATATTTTCCCTAAAAAGGATTGGATTTTTTTCTGAACAATCGGGTCCATGACTAGCAGATACTTAAAACTTTTTGAATTGAATTGTTTAAATTTTTTGTTTTGCTTACTAGGTTTGGATTAGAAGTTGATCAGTTTTATTTGGTGCAGTATTAAAATTATTATTAATATTAAATTTTTAATTTTTATCATCGGATTGCACATTTTTTACAACTTTAAGAATTTCACGATCTTCAATTCCAGATTTCTCCACATCTTTAGTTTTGTCGTAGAGTTTTTTTTTTACTATGATCACTAAACTTTTCTTTTTGCTTTACTAATTTTTTAATAGTTTTTTTAATTAAAACTTGTATCTTGTTTTTTTTTGCACTGTTTTTATTAACGTTAGATCCATTTAACAAATTTGTGTCTATATATAAAGAATTTAATGCTTCTTTCAACGTACTAACTAATTCACTTCTCTTACCGGTAAACAAAATTTGTAAGGTACAATTGCCAAATTTGGCAGGCGCACTAGAAGGGCGATGTTCCTTGTTTTGCAGTTTTTGGCACAATCGGCACATCGGGTGATACTTTTTGGGGGGCCGCGCACCCTTCTACCCATCCGAATTTTTTGTGTTACGTCACTGTTAAATTTGATCGTATAGCATGCTTGGGCAGTTCTTCATCAACAAATTTCTATTTTTATGCATTTTCGATTTTTGCATTTGTTTTTCAGTGTTTGTCCAAAATTCTTGATATTGTACATTTTGCATAGATTGCCTTGGGCAACAAAAATCGATAATATTTTTGCAAATTGACGTGTCAGTGTCAATGTCAGTCTTAGTGTCGATCAACAATTACAGACAATGCCAAGAACGTTTTCAAATAAAGAATATGGCGATATCCATTATGTTTATGAGTACCGAGCGCGTTCTCTAAGAACTCTAAATGCACTAGTGTTTGTAGACGTAAATCGTTTTTCTGAACGTGGTTTGCGCCGCTTTAATGAATAAGATCGATATCTAAGAAATAATGCCCGCATTTTTGATATGAACAACAATTCAAGCACATGTCGAATTGCTCAGCAGTTACAAATGTCTTAATCCCGAGGTTTAGGGCGCCCGGGAGACGCTGAAACTTTTGTAGATGGATCTTACAATCAGCAAAAGTAAATCCACAATTCCTACATAACATTTTGTGATAAGATAGCAATTTTAGAAACAATAGAGTTGTAAATTACCACAACCTTCGTTTATGCGTCCATTAAAATCCTCGGTGTATTATAGAATCGTCGCTTCAGTATGAATTCAACGCGATGCGTAGATTGATGTAACAGGAAATACTCTTTGTGGTACGCATTTTTTACCTCCTCGCTTAAATGATAATTTATTTTGTAATTTTCTGGAGAATTCGCGCCAGGACTTGCTTGAAGATGATCTTTTGAATTTGCGCCAAGAAAGTTGGATCCAGTTTGATGGTGCTTCAGCGCATTATAGGCGGCGTCGATGGATCGGACGTGTCGGAAGCAATAAATTCAATTGGATTCCCGGTGAAGGGACAGTTGCTTGGCCACCGCGGTCGCACAATTTGAATTCATTGTACTATTTTGTTTGGGGTCATCTCAAAGGCATAGTATATCGTACACCAGTAAATACCTGTGAGGAACTAATTGCAAAAATACGGAATGTATGCCGTGAACTAAATAGTAATTGTACCCAAATTGCGGCTGCGATTAATTCCTTAATTCGTTGGTTTCGCAAGTGCATAGAAGCAGCGGGAAGGCATTTCTAAGAGGTGCTATATTACCTAATTATTAATTTGTTACATACTTTTTTGTTTGTTAAGTAAACGTTTGATGTTCTTAACTAGTTATACTCCTAAATAACCCTACAATTTTGCTAAACGTCTGTTTACAAATATCATTCAATTGTATGCTATATAACTAGGTCGCTACGAATTTGGCCAAAATAATAGTAGAAAACAAAACTTAGCTGTGTCCAACTTGCGTTAAGGCTCAATCCACGATTGAAAGAAGTAAACACTAAAAGCAACCTGATCTTACAGATATAATAGAGATAGAATCAAGATAGTAATGAGCGAAAACATGAAAATAGAATAAAATAAGGCCTTCGCATTAGCCTGTTGTATATTGTGTAAACTAACTTAATTTGTGTAAAACCAACTTTAGGATAAATACTTTTGTAACCTTGGTAGCATGTACACGTTTTTTGTTTTGTTGTTGGTTGTTAGTTAGTTCGACAGAAAAGTAATTACTGTCTATGTGTGTATTAAAAACTATTTATTAAATAGTTCTATGAAATCTTGAGTTATTAACTTATAACTAGCTCTAAATACATAGCAATATTTTGGCGACGACAAAAGTCGAACCGACGTGTCCTTAATCGCGAAGTCTGCACGTAAAAAGAAAATGGCGTTAATGGGACGAACAAAAGACACTGATATAAATTCGTATGTAGAGCGAATAGAACAACTATTCAAGTGTAATGAGATAAAAACGCAAGAAAAAAAAGTTTCTTTATTATTAACGTTAATGGGAGGAGAAGCATATTGCGTGTTAAGTGATATTCTAGCTCCAACATTACCCAGTGAAAAGTGGTATGAAGAATTAAAAACAGAACTTATTAGTCACTACTGTCGAAGAAATTGATAATTGCAGAAAGGTATAAGTTTTATGCAGTCAAACAAGAGGTATCTGAAGTTATAAGGTCTTTTGCAGCTATGTTGAAGAATCTTTCTAAATACTGTAAATTTGGAGAATTCCTAACAGAACCTTTACGTGATAAGTTGTTATGTGGGATACGGTCTGAAAATACTAAGCGAAAGTTATTAACAGAGGACAATTTAACGTTTGAAAAAGCTTACCAATCAGCAGTTGGAATGGAATTAGCTGAAGGTCAAGTCAAAGTCATAGGTCCTGAGTCTGTTTTAGTTAATAAATTAAAAAGTCAACAGTTTAACCGTCAAAAGTGGTCATCAAGTATTTCAAATAGTTTGGGTGGTCGAAGCCAAAGCAAGTTAAGTAGTGCAAGTAAAAATCTAATGTCGAAACCTACTGAAAGCAAGTATAAATGTAAACGGTGTCTGAGATGGCATACCCCAAACTTCAGTTGCCCGGCAATCAATTGGACTCGTGCAATAAGTAGTTTGTAGAGACCATACAGCTAAATCTATTTTATGTAAAAATAGGGTACAAAGTTTAATGGATGAAAAAATGCTGAAGAAGAGCAAGTTGAAGATGATTCTTTGGAATTGGGACCATTGGAAGAAACGTCCAATTTAATCAATAAAATTAAAGACAATGAAAGTTTAAAAGTCAAGTTACAAATGGAATGTCAATCTATTGTAATGGAAGTGGATTCAGGCGTATGTAAGTCGGTCATGCATACTGATGATTATACAAAGTTTTTATGCCAGGTGGTATTAGAACCTGTGTATTTTAAGTTAAAAGTAGCAACAGGGGAAAATGTAGAAATTGTTGGTCAATGTAACGTTAACGTAGAGTATAATGAGGTTCATTGTTTACCTCTAGTAATTTTAAGTAGTCCTACTAAGTTTGTTTCATTGATAGGAAGAAACTGGTTAAATGTACTTAATCCTGAGTGGAAAAATGCTTTTAAGTTTCAAAATATTATGAAGGATAGTCATAAGTCTGTAACGAAATCAAGTTTAGCTAAAGTGAGTCAAGTCAATTCTAATATGAATCTAAAAGTTGATACATTAATTGAGGATGTAAAAAAAATGTTTCCCAAAGTATTTCAAGAGGAATTGAATGGTCATATTTTGCATTTCAAAGTAAATTTAAAATTAAAAGAAAATGTAAAACCTATTTACCATCGTGCATATGAAATACCTTACTCTTTAAAACCAAAGGTTGAAGTCGAATTGTCAAAAATGATGGAGTCTGGTATTTTAACTCCTTCCAAAAAAAAAAAATTCTAGTGAGATTCGTGTTGATTTCAAGAAAACTTTAAATAAAGTCATAGAGAGTGATCATTGTGTATTACCATTACCAGAAGATATACTTCAAAGTCTATGCGGCAGTCATGTTTTTACTCTCATTGATCTAAAAGGAGCCTGCCAACAACTTCAAATTGGAGAAAGTTCTAAAGAATTCTTTACAATCCATACCCATATGGGTTGTTTCGCTACACAAGATTAACGTATGGTATTAGCTTAACTCCAGGGATTTTCCAATCAATTATGGAAGCAATATTGTCGGGTCTTTTGAATACCAAATGCTATTTTAATATATCGTTCAAATATTGAACATTGTCATCAGAATGTAATTAATGTTTTATCTCGTTTGGAAAAATATAATGTAAAAGTTAATAAAGAAAAATGCAAGTTTTATAAGAAATCTGTTGGATTCCTTGGGCACAGAATAGACTCAGAGGGTATTCATCCTATACAAGAGAAAATCGAATGTATCAAACAAGCGCCATCGCCTCAAAATTTAACTCAACTTAGATCTTCTGTTGGTTTGTTAAACTATTACGGTAAATTTATAGATATGTTATCTTCAAAAGTCAAACCGCTTTATGACTTGTGTAAAATCAATACGGAATTTAAATGGTCAAAAGAGTGTGAAGGAGTTTTTCAATTAAATAAGAAATTACTTACCTCTAATGATGTTTTAATCCATTTTAATCCAAATCTACCGATTATCATTACTTGTGATTCAAGTGGATATGGTGTTGGTGCGGTCCTCAGTAATAAAATCAATGGTGAAGGAAAGCCAGTATTATTTGCATCTAGCACTTTATCAGAAGCAGAAAAAAATATTCGAATTTAGAGAGGGAAAGTTTAGCAATAATATTTGGTTTAAAAAAATTTCATAAACATGTTTTTGACGATTTATATTGATAACTGATCACCAACCTCTTCAATTTATATTTGGCAGAAATAAAGGTATTCCTGTAACAGCAGAACCTCGAATAACTTGTTGGGCAATTACATTATCTTGTTATAAGTTTTTGTTATGAACGAATAGTTCAGTAATATAATTAAAATTATTATTAATATTTATAATATTAATATAATTTTAATTACATATTTACCTTTGAACTTATTCGTTCATAACAAAAACTTATAACAATTTAATATTAGTCAAGTTGCTTTGGTATGTGTGAATCCTTGCGATATTGCAGGCTTACATTCCATTAATATAAGTAATTTGACTGTAATCTCATTATGTTTAGAATTTACATCAGTTCTACATACATAAAGACAAAATTTGCATCGATTGGGGCTTGAACCTTGGTGGCGCAGTTGGTAGCGCGGTACTCTAGCAAAGTACAGGTCGTAGGTTCGAATCCTACTCGAGGTAAACTTTTTATTTATGTATTTAATAAAATTAATAATAATTTTTAATTACATTATCTGTTTATGATTACGAAATTCAATATAAAAAGGGTCAGTCAATTGTAAATGCAGATGGACTATCACGATTACCAATGTTAAGTGAAACAGGCCTTCCAAATTCATTATATACATTTAATTTAGTTGATAATGTACCTTTGAATGCTACAGACATAGCAAGATCAACAATAAAATATGCAACCTTGATTAAAGTAATGGATTTGACACTATCGGGGTGACCAAATCACGTTAGTGAAGAAAAATTAAAACCATTTCGAACTAAAATGTTAATTCGATCATATTGTTGGTGGCCAGAAATAAATAAAGATATCGAAAAGTCATGCGAAATTTGCCAACAAACACAAAATTTTTTAAACAGTTCCACATTACTTCCATGGCCAAACGCCCCCACAATTTTTATCGAGGTAATATAAATTTTGTTCATAAATACAATAATAATTTTTTGATATAGGTCGATAATAAATCAAAATAGATAGATGTTAAATTAATGGAAAACGGTACCAATGCAAAAGAAACCATTGTAAAATTGAAAGAATCTTTTTCAATTTTCGGATTACCAGTGGAATTAATATCGGATAATGGTCCGCCTTTTAATTTGGAATTTAATGCTTTTTGCCAAGCCAATGGCATAGCACCTCTTAAATCACCACCGTATCACCCTCAAAGCAATGGAATTGTAGAAAGAGGAGTACAAACGATCAAGAAAGGCCTTGAAAAAGTTTTATGTTTTGAAAAGGGGAAAGAAGTGGAAAGGAATTTGATACTTATATATATATATATATATATATATATATATATATATATATATATATATATATATATATACACCACATTTTGAGAAACGTTTACAACTGAATATAATAATATGTCCAAATGGGTCCGATTTTTTTGTTTTCAACAAATCAGTATCTACATTTCCGTGTACAAAATAAAAAAAAGGTTTAATCATGTCGCAATTGTATATAATTCAGGTACAAGATGTATTGTCAATATTTTTATTGTCGTTATTTCATTTGAATTCAGGTGTTATGGGTGAGTCAATATTCACCCCCAGCGTTCACATATGTGTTCCGCTAGAAAAAATAAGACAAAAATCAAGAATACTGAAATGTTAAAGGTCTTAACATTTTAAGGTAAAGTTGAATAAAAAATTGACGTTTGTAATTTTTTGTTTATTCTTAACAAATCCAAATACAAAACCGTAACTAAAAATATAAAAACAAAGAACTTTCTGGATCGAGTTACCGAAACAACAGTATCTCCCGATTACCTTCATAAACGCACAAAAACGTTTTGTGGATGCCGGTTGACCTCTAAAACTCACATGTAAACACGAGGACATTCAGAATAATCTTACCACTAGCACCATTTGGTAGTAAGAAATAGGCTCACTCCCGATCCTCTGTTTAGAGATGCCTTCGAAAATACAACTTATACCCACACTATCTACAGCCTGCTTTATACCGCAGTTGACCTATTAAGAATAAATTTTTGCACATGAACATTACACAAATGCGGCTCAATTCCTTACTTTTACGTAATGCTTTATGTGACGACGAAGAAACCAGCAAGGTGTTTTCAATCGTCACAACCTTTGTTATAGGCATTATGAGACTCTTTCTATTAGATGTTGACGGAAACAGCCAATACGTTGATCTGTGAATGTCTCCGTAGGTATCTTGAACACAACGTGCAACAATGTTTTTTCAACAAGATTGAGCGGCTTCACATGCTACATTACAAGTACGGAAATTTTTTAATCGCCGTTTTCCTAACTAACAGATGGGACGGGGTGAACTAACAGTGTGGTCGCTTTAGTCTCTTAACTTAGCTCATTAGATTTTTGACTGCGGAGAAAAAATAGATTATAGGTTACATTAGATGTTTTGTTTCAGTTTCGGTTACCTGACCTAGAAGTTTCAATGTTTTTTATATTTCAAATTACTTTTCTTTTTATTTGTATTTATTAAGAATAAGCGAAAAATCAAAAATGTCAATTTCAAGCATGAGCTCGATAAACGAAAGGGCGATATGAAAAATTTAGTTAATCCCATAGCTCTAATTTACTTAGTAAACAAGTATATCCACTTGTGTGGATTAATAAACCAGTTATTTAGCAAAAGAAATAGGTTACGGTCACGTTGCCGTGATTTTATCGATTATTTGCCATTATTTGCGATTATTTACAAATTATTTATTAGAACCGGACTTCTGAAATGTAGTATAAATTCATGCAATTGAATTTGATAATGCATATATTTTTGGAAAACTTTCGATTGTAACGTTTTAGGTCTTGTCTTTCACGTATTTGGAAAGAAATCGAAATTTTTACAAATAGTAATCGCATTTAGAATCCTTTTTTTTTGGTTGTTTATCAAGTTTACATGGGAGCTTGAAATTAAAATGTGATTTACGTTATTGGTATCCATAATTAGTGCAACCCTTTTTACTAATTTGTTGGAGAATTGAATAGTTTCTGTGTAAACAAATGTTCCCGTTATTTTAAATTTTGGTGGATTTTGTTAAATGGATTTGAAATTGCATCATGTAAAAATTATTAAATATAACATTATTACATTGTATGCTACATCTTTTGTGAATTTAAATAATAACCGTTAAACTGTCGCCTTTTCTTTTGATAACATTTTTGGTTTTGAACAAAGAGTTTCGCTTTTAGGTACGAGGCGTTAAGGTTTAGCGTCGCTAAGAAATCTTCCATTTACAGGGATTGGTTACATAGATAAGACCCGCCGGTTATGAAATGTTTTTCGGTGATGCAATTTTTCCGACGGCTCTCGAGTTTGATTCGTTTTGGCGCGTATTAAAAAAATTAAGTAATTCTTTTTATGATTGGTTTATTAAGATGATAGGGAAGATGGCTGCAACTGAAGAAGGTTGAAGGCAGTCTTGTTAAAGATGCCGTAGTCAAGGCCCTTACCGGGAGGTTAAGTGAAGTTTATCGTTGGAAGTCTTTCCGTTACCCTTAGTTCAGGGATATTTTAGCGACTTCGTTCCTCCTGAACTAGTTTACCGTTATCGTTTCTCGTTCAGGGAATTGGGTCAATTTTGAATAAGTTCCGTCCTTAATTCCTTTTGGAGTTTGATCGGATCTTATGTGCGGATTAATATTAATATAGTGCAGGTTTTAGTTTTTTGACTGCTTCGTGTGTACAGCTGAACCGGTAACAAATAGTTCGCTGTAAATAAATAAGCTTTTTGATAGTTTAAAATAATAAGTGGCATTCAGAACTTGTATATAGTAAAGTAAAGTTAACAATTAACGTGGAAGTATAACTATTAGTGTAACTTACAACCAATTGTAATATCAAATAACGTATTGGGAAGAGAAGCATTCACGAGTTGGGTTATACTTGGAGTTTCGAACGCAGTTACAAATTTGGTCCTATTGATGAGGCCGCCCTCGGGGGTTTCCGCCAGGTGTCTGTATAACAAAGCGACTGAACCAAGTTAAGGTGCATTTTTTCTGCTGTGATTGCCAAATTTTAATAAATACTTGTTTATTTTATTATTTTTGTGTATGTTCGAACGATTGAATACGCCGGCTTTTGAGACTAATGTCTTAGTATTTTATCGGTTAAATTTTATTACAAGCGTATTCATTCGCGCTATAATCTAAATTTATTTGAGTGTTTTTATATTTGTTATACTGACGAACTGTATCAAAATTATGTGTCGATTGCGTTAAAAGGAGAACGCAATTTATTTGTTATAATCATTCGTTATTTTGGCATAAGAATTATATTTGCAAAATTTTAGTGAAGACTGACGTTGAAACTAGCTAGTATCACCGCCTATTAAGTAAACTAGGTGCTTGAATTGAATATAATGATTGTTTATTTGAAGTAAAGTAATTACGTTCGAAACATACCGTTAATTATTAAATTATAACGTAACTTTTAAAGTTTGATGAGTTAATGCATTATATTATATTCTTGATTTTGAGCATATTTTATAGCGGATTGATTAATTTAATTTCAAGTGGTTGATATAATTGAAGTTGAAGATCAGATTTAATAGACATATCGTAACGTAATTGTAAAGTAAATAGGTCGGCTGACCGAATAGCTGGCTTATTTGCATGCCAGGGATATTTTGCGATTATTCGCAATTTTATTTTGAAGTAATTTTTACAGGAATCAACATGCCGATTGTAGATATCAGTGATTGGCCTGATTTTGTTAAACAGTTAAGTGAATATGATTATTTGTTATGGCGAAGCTATGTATTTTCACGAATTTAGGTACTCCACCACGATTCCTTCGTTTATTCCATTTTAGGATTGTATAAATTTTCGATCGCGTTTAGTTTTGTTGTGACGTACTTTTCGATTGAAATTAATAATTAATTACCGTAATCAATTATTTTTGGGTATTTGAGCCAATGACTTTGGCGTTAAGTTTATTTAATGAGTTCGTTTAGTTTTATTTTCGCAATTGTGCGGATTTTATATAAAGTTAAAGATTTTATTAAAGTTTGGGTGAACGTGTGGTTTCCTGTTAGGCCATTATTAAGTTTTAGTTCATGACGTTTTCTCGCTATAAATGTATTTAATAGGTAGCGGGTTCAACTGGCTCCGGTTGATAGCACCCAGAAAGGGTCTCTGTCTGGGGTCATAGGTGAAACCCGGCCAACGGTCTCGACCAAGAGAGCGGAAGAGCCAGAAATAGGGGAGACCGACCACTTTAGTTTTAATTAACAATCGGTCTAAGAGAAGGAAACTCTAAACTCAATTTACCCGGTCCTCCAGGTTTGAGGTTAGGGCGATGGGCTAGCAACTCGTCCCTCGAACAAAAATTTATTTTTGGAGAAAACCCGCTAAAAAGCCTAAACCAGAATAATGAACGGATCAAAGGGTAAACGAAAACGGCTACGAAAATGGGTTATGCACTGTGGAACATGGAACATACAAGGACTAAAAAATAAGCACCAACTCATTGTAAAAGATATGGAACAGCGAAAAATGGAAATTGTCGCACTTACAGAAACCGGTACAGAAACAATAGGTGAATTCATCCATTTCAATAGCGGTGTCCCAAAGATCAACGAGCAAGAAGTGGGGTTTCGATATTAAGAAAAAAAACTAAAGAAACACGTAACAGACTGGGAAAGCATTGATGAGTACCTAATTCGAGTAAACCTTAACTTGATGCAAAAGACAAGTATAGGAGTCTACCCCGCATCCAATGATGAACCTGTTAATGAGAAGGATCAATTTTTCACAAAGTTCAACGACGTAATCAGCGAGATAGGAAAGTCACGAGAAATTCTACTGTTAGGAGACTTTAACAGCAGAACAGGAAAAAATAGAAACACTAACGTTGTAGGTCCATACGAGGAAGATCAAATCAATGATAATGGCGAAAAACTAATTGAAGTATGTGAATACAGTAAACTAAAAATAACAAACGGCTTCTTTACACATAAAGAAATTCACCAATATACGTGGATACAACCAACTCGAAACTTAAAATCGATAATTGATTATATTATTACCAGACAAGATGCAAACCTTACGATAAACAATGTGAGGAACAACCTGCGACTCAGACCATCACTTAGTTAGAGCCGCAGTATTCTTTCCATCCGTATATACAACAAACCAATAAGCAGACGAAGAAAATAGCGATTAAATCAAAATTGTCAGATATAAACTAGACAACTCAATCCATCATACCGTAAAATATTTATATCAAAAGAGACTAGACGAAAAATGAGTGGATATGAAGAGCAATCCTTCGAAGGAATGTACAACAATATAGTTGACAGTATCCACCAAGCGGCTAAAGAAGCACTAGGAACAACTGACAAACGAAAAAGTAATAATCTGTAGTGGACTGATGAAATTGACACATTCGAAAAAAAGACACTAAACTTAAAATGGCCGAACACAAAGACCGAAGGAGATAGACTAAAATATATTAATAAAAAAAATTAAGTGAAACGAACAGTAAAAGAGAGAAAGATAAAATGTGGAAAAAAAATGTAAAGAAGTAACTATGTATATAGGAGGAAGAAAAAATACGGAATCATGGAAATTTATTAAACCCAACACAATAGGTAACCGTGAAAAAGTGCCAATACAGATAATACAATAACACGAATGTGTAGCATTACAGCAGTTTGCTTTCAGGAAACAGAGAAGAATACAAACGGACGACGCAAGAACATGTAAATATAGAGGGAGAGCAAATATTGGTTAACATTGACACAATGAAAAAGGCAGTTACAGGACTGAAGAATAATAGAGCTCCTGATTCCGAAGGCACACACGCTGAACTTATAAAATGAGGTACCCAAAAATTATATCGTATGATTATGATTATTGTTAACAGATGCCTAAATGGTCACCCCTAACCAAATGAGTGGAAACTCGCATACATCTCCTCAATTCATAAAAAAGGAGCAAAAACCCCTAACAATTACCGTGGAATATCAGTCACGAGTACCATGAGTCGGTTATACGGAAGAAGTCTAAGAGCCTTCATAGAAAATGAGTATAGCAACCACGACGAAGAAGAACAAAGCGAATTTAGAGTAGGTAGATCATGCACGGATAATGTATTTTGTTTTGTAAAGAATTCCACATAATATTTATCGATCTCTAAAAAGCATATGATACCGTACCGATAAATAAATTATGGGAAATCTTACAAGAATCCAACATAAACTATACACTAATAAATGCTTTACCAAACCTGTACGAAGGATCAAAATCAAGAATATAAACAAACAACGGTTTATCACGAGAGTTCATGGTAACGAAAGGACTATGCCAATGATGTTGTGTTTCCCCTACACTATTTAAAATATACGTAGCTAAAGCTTTACATACGTGGACAAAGAAATGTCATGGTATGGAGATTGAATTAAACGACAAGTGCATATATACTGTCCAATTCGCGGACGAGCAAGCGATAATAACAAATCATAAGGACGATGCAGAATACTAATCGAGAAATACGAGAAATGGGGTCTGACAGTAAATACAGAAAAAAACAAATATTTATGTATTGGAGCAAATCAAACTAACATAATACTTGAAAACAACAAATTAATTACGACATGCAAAGAATACAAGTACCTAGCGGTAATATTCAACAGTGAAGGAAAGGACGATCAAGAAATAAACGGCAGAATAATACAGGAAAGAAAGGCCATTAAGTACTTAATCGGAATTCTGTGGAGGATACTAAAAAGAAAAGAAAGTACAATATATACGAAACAACGGTTAAGAGTATACTAATATACGGCTGTGAAACCTGGAGATTGACAGAAAGAAATAGAAGAAAAGTAGAAGCCACAGAAATTTCACGTAAATAAGAAATGAAGGCGTGAAACAACTAACATGGTATGGCCACATACAAAGAATGGAGAATCTCAGAATTCCAAAACAGATATTAGAAAGGACACCGCGAAAAAGAAGAAAAAGGGGAAGGTCGACGAAAACTTGGATAGAAGGAATTCGGAAAGCAATAAGTGCAAAAACTTATACTATATATATATATATATATATATATATATATATATATATATATATACTTTCTTGTGCGTGTGCGTGTGTGCGTGTGTGCGTGTGTGCGTGTGTGCGTGTGTGCGTGTGTGTGTGTGTGTGTGGGTGGGTGTGTGGGTGTGCGCGTGCGAGTGCGAGTGCGCGGGTGCGCGGGTGTGCGTGCGCGTGCGTGCGGGTGGGTGGGCGCGTGCGTGCGTGCGGGTGGGTGGGCGCGTGCGTGCGTGCGTGCGTGTCTGCGTGTCTGCGCGTGTGCGCGTGTGTGCGTGTGTGTGTGGTGCGTGCGTGGATGCGTACGTGCGTGCGTGCGTGTGTGTGAGCGCGCGTGCGTGCGTACCTCTATCTTTTTTTTATAACGACTGTGATACTATTGTAGATATCTTTATAAAATTTGGTACACGTCTTCAATGCATCAAGATGCGTTTTTTGATGTACAAACAATTTTATTATTTTTACCAGTGGTGTCCGTACCGATTTTGCATTAAATATTTTTGGAGAAAAAACTGGTTTCTCTTAAAATAAAAATTATTTTTTGAATTCTCATTCATTTGTGAGCAAATTTGATCTCTTGATTTTATTTTGTCCGATGCATGGTTTTCGCTTAAAAGAATAAAATCGTTTTAGAGTATAATTTTTATGAAAACGACACGACATTGCTTTGACTGTGAATTATTTTACCTTTCACATCATAAGTGAACTTACATGTTGATGATTCGGCAGAATTCATATCTGTAGGTTTTAACGTACTAATAATATTTGCATTATTGTTATAACAATTATTACCTTACGTAGCAAATAAATTATTGTTTGTAGTCTTAAAATAATAGACTTTGTTTATTATGAATCGATCAAAACAAGCAAATACAACAATAATCACAAAAACGTCCTACGCGCGAAAACAAACTAAATTTGTCAAATTATTGTACTCCTCAACAATTTTAAAAATGAGATCGTCGAACGAATATTGGTATTTGTGCATTATGATGCCATGTCGTTCTTATAAAAATTATGTATAGTTTACTGCAGGGTTTAGGAAGAAATTTAAATTGCTTCATATCGCAATACCGACTAATAATTTTTTAACACATATCTAGTTACAGAAATCTAGTTATCCTGGAATAAGTTACATTTTTACAAACGTCAATGTCAAAATAATAGTTGTTGACTTACAGTAAGTTGTTGGTGTTCAAAACCATCTCAGTGCGTCATTTCTTTGATTTTTAGTGTCATTGAAGTTATTTAATTTTCCGCTGCTTTTTCAAATATCAGTAAATAATGGTAAATTATACGAATGCGGAAATGGCGACAATGCATTAGGTATATGGCCTCGCAGATGGTAATGCGACAGAAGCCAGACGCATTTATTATGAAAAATATCCCAATCGTGTCTTGCCAGATAGTCGAACCTTTTCCAATATTCATCGCCGACTTAGCGAAACTGATAGTTTCAAAAAAGGTACTCCGGGAGATAGACCTCGAATTGTCAGAACACCTGAAATTGAGGAAGCAGTGCTGCAAGAAATGGACGAACATCCCGAGACGAGTACGAGAGAGATCGCTAAAGCTCTGAATACGTCACCAAATAGTTTGGTGTGTTTTGGTTGACTTTTTGTTATATCCATACCATATCCTAAGAGTACAGGCATTACGCCGCAGGGATTTCCCACAGCGTGTGAACTTCTGTCAGTGGTACCTTCAGAGTATTACATTAAATCCACAGTTTGAGTCACAAATTTTGTTCACAGATGAAGCAAATTTTTCTCTGAATGCTATTCAAAATTTCCATAACAACCATGTGTGGGCGAAAGAAAACCCGCATGTCATAACCGAAACCCATTTTCAAGAACAATTTTCGGTTAATGTATTGGCAGGAATTATTGGTATTCATGTAATAGGCCTATTCTTCCTACCAGGACGCCTTGATGGACGGTCTTTTTTGCATTTTCTCGAAGAAGAACTACCTGGCTTGCTTGAAGATGTACCAATTGCGTTAAGGAATCGAATGCGGTACATGCACGATGGAGCTCCTGCTCATTTTAGTGTAATTGTCCGAAATCATTTAGATACAGTTTATGCTGATCGTTGGATAGGTCGCGGAGGACCTCAGTAATGGCCAGCAAGATCCCGACCTTAACACTTCGGATTACTTGTTATTGGGGCACCTTAAGCCTCTAGTGTATAAAACTCCCGTTAACACTTTAGAAGATTTAAGAGAGCGAATAGTTGCCTCGTGTGAAACTATACGGAATACGCCGGGATTAATTGAATGAGTGCGCAATTCCATGCGTAGACGGGCTGAAGCATGTCTATTAAGTAAAGGCTCCCACTTTCAACAATTTTATAATCAATGTTAGTATTGTTAATAATCAATAATTAATACATTTAAGCCTTTCATGTAAACTTACTTTATTAAAATAAAATAAAGCTCGTTTTTCTACAAGCTGAAATCCCCGATAAACTGCTAATGTAATTATTGGCAATTGAAAGTTTTTTTTAGTTTTTCCTAAAGTAAAATCAGTTATGCATTTCTGAATTAATTCACATTTAATATTAAATGAACTCAATAACATGAAAAAAAAACGATTTCCATACAACAGTCGCGTTAGCGATTTGATCCTGAAGTAAAACAATGCATTGGACGAAATAAAATCAAGAGATCAAATTTGGTCACAAGTGAATGAGAATTCGAAAAATAATTTTTATTTTAAGAGAAAGCAGTGGCGTACCATTTTTTTCTCCAAAAATATTCTATGAAAACCCGTACGGACGCCACTGGTAAAAAGAATAAAATTGTTTGTACATCAGAAAATGCATCTTAATGCATTGAAGACGTGCACCAACTTTTATAAAGATATCTACAATAGTGTCATAGTCGTTATTTTTTCTGGAAACTTTATCACCCTGTATCTCAAAAGTTAGGACGTTTACGACATCCGTTCATATGAAGATTTTTCTTAAAATAGGTCCAAGAATCGCCCCCTTAAATATTAGCATGTCTTTAAGGAACACCCTGTATGTATGTGTGTGTGTGTGTGTCTATATATATATATATATATATATATATATATATATATATATATATATATCAATATTTTTACCCAACCCTAGTCACGATAAGGTGAATTTATGCTGAAAAATCAATGTGTTTGTCAATGAGTTTGTCGGTGACAGGTGTTTCATGAAGAGCGTTTAAATCCCAAACCATAGCTAAATACCATATCGACATCGATGTTGATATTCTATTAACCGTAAGTCATGTGATAATTGTACTAGTAAAGAAGAAAACCAGTGGCGTAAGCTAGTATTTTTGATTAGGCATAAAACTTATTAGATAAGGTAAATGATAAGTGAATGAGAATTCAAAAAATAATTTTTATTTTAAGAGAAAGCAGTGACGTACCATTTTTCCTCCAAAAATATTCAATTCAAAACCCGTACGGACGCCACTGGTAAAAATAATAAAATTGCTTGTACATCAGAAAATGCATCTTAATGCATTGAAGACGTGCACCAAATTTTATAAAGATATCTACAATAGTATCATAGTCGTTATTTTTTTCTGGAAACTTTATCACCCTGTATTTCAAAAGTTAGGACGTTTACGACATTCGTTCATATGAAGATTTTTTCTTAAAATGGGTCCAAGAATCGCCCCCTTAAATATTAGCATGTCTCTAAGGAACACCCTGTATGATATATATATATATATATATATATATATATATATATATATATATATATATAGTATATATATATATATATATATATATATATATGTGTGTTATATATATATATATATATATTGATTTTAATTTGTTTTCAACTTTTGGTATGTCTAGGTTTTTGCTGTGTTTTTCCTAGACCTTGAAGCAAATGCTTTACCAATTATATGTTAAATTTCCACAGCACTATAATTTAACATAAGTAGTTGAAATTAAATTGAAATTAAAAATTACAAAGAACGTTCTGCATTGTGCTTTTCATTGTTAATAACACTTCCAATTATTGATAAAGATATCTCTTTGTTAGATTTAACTGGGTTATTTTTTTTTTTTTGATGTAATGTTTGGATTTGTGAATGCTTCTATCATTTTAAAATTTAAGTTTTTCACAACTTTACACTTACATCATAACTCGATTAAATTTTGTTAAATGTGTTTTTTGGCTGGCAAATTTCATTGTTAGCTTTCGTCGTAGAGAGTGTTCTGGTTTGTCATCTTTGAGGCAGTTTAACAATATTTAATTTTAATGACCTAGTTATTCTTTACTACAATTTTATAGTTGGCTTATACGTTTCTCAAACTGTTATATTAATAGCAGGCTTATGTTTATGTTTGAATTTTTCAAATTTGACAAAATTGTTTACTACATCTTTAACAATTTTTAACAAACATTACTACTGACGAAGATAACTGTAAGTGTTATGGAAACGTTTAGATTGTATTATTTAAAGTACACCATTAAAAAATCCCAAAAAAGATAAGTATTTTATTATGAGTGTTAATGGTGAAAGTTTACATTTTCATATGTATATATTTTTTTTTCAAAGTTAAGTGTGCACTATTGCTAACTTTCTTGTTAATGGAGCTACAAAGTCGGTTGAATTAGCAAAGTAGTGTGTTTTTTTACACTGATTACTATGGTGGAAAAAGAAAAACAATTGAAAGTCGCATTTTCGAAAAATCGACGAAAACATACTTTTTTCTAATGGAACGCCCTGTATACAATATTCTCAGTCGATAGAGAATTCAATTCTGAGCAAAAGTTATCATATGAATTTCTATCCTTCAGTAAAAAATAAGGGAGATTTTGCCGATTTTTTAATTTCATCGAGTATTCGAAAGTAATCTTTTATTTTATGAATTTGAACAAATAATTAACAGGTCTTAATTAAAAGCTGGAAAAGGCCTCCTCTTTGTTCCATGCATTTTTTCTACGTGCTTATAAACGCGTCTTGCGACCTTCAAAATAGTTCTAGCAACAATACTGTTAATAATATGAATAATCGTTTGTTGGAGTTCTTCGATATTTGTATAACGTCTGTTATACAATTCATTGTTTAAATATCCCCACAAGTAAAAGTCCAAAGCGGTTATGTCCGGAGACCGAGGAGGCCAGCGAACAGGACCGTTCGTGGCTAAGTGTCTATTACCAAAAAATTCTTGTAATAAATTATTAACTTGTAGAACATTGTGAGCCGGTGCACCATCCTGTTGAAAGAAGATCATTTGTATATCAAATTGTAAATCAAATTAAGATCATCTAAAAACTCATCAAGTACGCTTGTCAACATTTCGGTATACGATACAATTCTCCATTATATCACATTTCGCTAAATGTGTAAAAGGCATTTTTAATTCCAGAAAAAGTCGGTATCACAAACAAAACAGCTTTCAAAACGATTCAATTACTGTCACAAATTTATTTATGACATTTAAAAACAAACGATTGTTTTTAAAATATGGCCTTCTGAATGAAAAATAAACGAACACTTTTGAATCAAGCGTACTTGATGAAATTAAAAAATTGGCAAAATCTCCCTTATTTTTTACTGTAGGATAGAAATGCATATGACAACTTTTGCTCAGAATTTAATTCTCTATCGACTGAGAATATTGTATACAGGGTGTTCCATTAGAAAAAAGTATGTTTTCGTCGATTTTTCGAGAATGCGACTTTCAATTGTTTTTCTTTTTCCACCATGGTAATCAGCGTAAAAAAACACTACTTTGCTAATTTAACCGACTTCGTGGCTCCATTAATAAGAAAGTTAATCAATATCAATATTTTCACCCAACCCTAGTCACGATAAGGTGAATTTATGCTGAAAAATCAAAGTGTTTGTCAATGAGTTTGTCGTTGACAGGTGTTTCATGAAGAGCGTTTAAATCCCAAACCATAGCTAAATACCATATCGCTATCGATGTTGATTTTCTATCAACCGTAAGTCATGTGATAATTGTACTATAAAAAGAAAACCAGTGACGTAAGCTAGTATTTTTGATTAGGCATAAAACTTATTAGATATAAGGTAAATAAATCATTTAAGGAATTTTTACAACAAATAGGAAATGTAGTCAAAACGCCAAATATGTACGTCACACCATTCAATAGTAGCATTTTTTCCTATTTGCAAATTTGGTGTGTTCGTTGACATCAACGTACTTAACACGTTTCTTTTTACTGGAAGCGATAGCTACAATTTCTAATAAAACGTTTCCAGTTTGTACAATCTAGTATTGTTTTACTCAAATAAGTATTCTTAATTATAAACGAAAATCGTGAATATTCCTTTTCATATGAGTCGGTGCTACTCTAGATTTGTATTTTTTTCAAAATTTTTTCTTTAAGTATTTAGAATACTTGATGTATGTGAATCGATTAAAGAATAAAATTCGAAAATTAAAAAACAAAAGTCCCAAACGTATAATTACTTATTATCTAGTTGTGAATGGAGAAATGTAAAATTAGCCAAAATTTAATTTTTTAGACAATTAGGTAGGGCAAAAGATAGATTAGATAAGAGCTGCCACACCGTGCTGACTTAATGGACTCCGTTTACTAATTTACTTCGAGTAAAGCTCATTTCAAATTTATAGCTGCCTTTATTTTCCTTCGTTGTACAAAGACAAAGAGTTACTCCACATAACAACGCAATGATCGCATAAAAATTTATTAAAAATAGATTTTCTAACCTCCTTTACACAAATAGAGATAACATAAATTCAAGGCTACTAAACTATCCTAAGTTCTAGTTGCATAATGTGACATTTATCTTATCAACACAGTTCTCCTTTTTCGACGAGATATTTCTCGCTTGTATTTGCTTTTGAATACGTATTTTATACAACTTTTTGGATTTCTTTCAATACGATACCGTCCTGATAGAGATTACGAGAGTTAACCAAAAGTAGGAAAGAACTTTCCAATAGTACTTTTGTACGGTTTTTACAAGTGGGACTTTTATAGCCCTGAATAAATCGATAGCTGTGGAATAATTTCACAATAAAACTTCGCCCTTTACGATTTAGTGTAGTGTTGTATTCTTATTTTAACGTTTACGTAGAGAAGTAAGAAAATCATAGATTAATATTACAAAAATTAAAATAAACAAATTTTGTTGTTTTGCTGTATTTCACTTTTTTTTGTTTTAGGTTGCAAAACCAACTAGATTAAGCCGCTAAAAACTAAAATTCGATGAAAACCAGTTGTAAGCCAGAAACAATAAAATTCAAACGTACAAATACATACTCTTAAGTACCAGATTTAGATTTTTTAATATAACTCTACGTAACTAAATCAAAAGTGGAACAATTCGTAAACCAGGCCTTATTCGCACTCAGGCACTAGTGCTTTGTGGACTACAATTTACGCAGAGCCTAATTTTGAATGCGCTGTTTACACTTTCTAGGTGCAAGGCCTTGCATTTTAACCTGCGGCCGAACACAAAAAATGTAACAGCGTACATGTTCCGAACAACATTTTTTAAAATCCTTTACATAAAATTAGAAAACATTACAGTTTAAAATATTTGTTGACAAATATTAAATTAAATACATGAACAAAAAAGTTTATATATTTAGTTATCTACCACTTGTTTGTTTATGTATTTAAAGTAACGATTACAAAAAAAAAACAGTAAACGAGATCATTTCATTACACTTGATTACGTAACAAATTTCTATTACGTTACATACAAGGTTGCTTATTAGTGCATTAAAGTCCAATATAAGTTTCATTAACTAAAAGTGGAGAAAATTATTTTAGAAAAAATGGTTTTGTAACGAAAAACGCACACTTTGAAAATAATATGACTTATACAGGGCGAACTTTTGAAGAATATATTTTTTTAAAAAGAACATCCTATATGGGTGTAAAGGGTTGTGGGCCACCCCTATAACTTTTGAATGGAAGGGTATAATTATTTCAAATGTTGGTCGATTATATTTTTTGATAAAAAAATCCAATATGGCCGATATCCGGTTTCGCCGTAAATTATATAGAAACTGTAAATTTAAATGGGACACCCTGTATATTTTTGCATTTTTGGATTCTGCGGCTTCAAATACGTACAACGCAATTACCAAATTTTAATTTTGAACGCCATTTTAGTTTTTTTAATTGATTTTTTTTGTTCATCCAAGGTGATCACGGCTTGCTTCAAATTACTTATAACTTAACCAAAATTATGTAAAAAATATTTATTTTGCCAATGATTTAATTTTATTCATTTAATTTAACACTAAAATCATAAAATGCAGTTTTTTTAACCAAAACTATGTTTTATTTATAAAAAAGTTAATGGGCCACCCCGTATTTAAAGTAGCTCATGTAAATTCGAATTAAATGGTGTACATAACATTCATTTGTTTTCTTAAATAAAGTTAAATAATGTACTATTATTTAATCTCTATAAACACAAACTGCTGCTGAAGCCGCCCCTGTCGAAATATCAAAGAAAAAGTTGGTAAATAATAACAAAACTGACAAAACCCAACAACAACAACAACAACAACAAATTAGCAAATACCTTCAAAATACATATTTATAATACTCGTATTGAATAATACATAATAATTGAACTTAATTAACTGTTCCACCGTTCAGTTGTAGACCAGAGTTGAAGTCTTCTTATAAAATTTTCATTCGCATTTTCCAGCATTTCTTGTGTAATACTGTCGAAAGCTCTTCTCACTGGGGTAGCATACACGAAAAAATCTAATATTGTTAGATTCAGCGATCTGACAGGCCATCTTATAGGTCAATTCGTACCTATTCAATAATTTCCAAATCTGTGACGTAGATATTCAGTAAACAATCGTGCATTGTGTGGTCCAGCTCCATCTTGTTAATAATACATGTTAATCCTTTCGTTTAAAGGTAACTCGTCTATGAAATCTTCAATTTCATTCGTAAGGAGATGCAAATATCTTTTGGCATTTAACGGTTCATCGAAAAAAATTGGACCAACAATCTTGTTATTTTGTATGCCTGCCCAAACATTGAAACCAAAATGTTCTTGAAAATTTCCTTCCTTAATCAAATGCTGGTTTTGTTTAGCTTAATCTCTACAGTTATTTCTATTAAACGTACCGTTATTAGTAAAACAACTTTCATCAGAAAATTTTATTTGATTGATGAAGCGCATACCTGTAGTTTTTAAATTTGTCTTTTTTTTTAAATATTGTACACAGACTGGTGGCTAATTCCAGCGTTAAGTGCCAATTCTCTAGTAGATATTGTAGGATCCAGTTCAATCGAAGCCAAAACACCTATTTCTGTGTTTTCATTTATAATAAATTGTTCATTGACTTCAGGATAACGAGTTTTTTACAGTTGTTGTTCTATCTTTAAAAAATGCCGCCTGTTTGGATTTCTCCTTTCGAGAAATCGTTCCGCGTACAAAAATGCAGCTTGAACAGCATGGTTTCGACATTCCCGTATACCAACAACATATCAACCTTATCATTTTGGGAGTAGTGAAAAATATTTGCCATTTTTGTGGTAAATATTTGTTAATTAATAGACTGGAAAATAAACAATATGCAGCTGTCAAACACACTTATTATTTTTTATTGTTAATGCATTTACTGATTTTAACGTAAAATAAATCTGGTCAATGGACTTCGGCACAACACTCTCTCGTACAACTATTGCCGCAGCAATTCTTTACTCCGTATAACTTGCAATATAATAAGATGTACTTAGCTACAAAATTATTTTTTTCTTATTCACTCTGTATTTTGCAAATCACTGTATATTTTTACATATTTGGATAGCATGACAAAGTAACTGTAAAATACTTTAGAATTCTTTTTGAAACTTTGATATAAAATATTAAATAAATTAAAATAATAATTTTTTTATTTTCGGCAAAACGCTAAAAATAATCCAATGTAGCAGTTTAGTAGCTATATATGTCTACTATGTAATCCCTTCATTTTAAGATTTCATTTTTACTGGAAATTCCTAACTCCAGTCCTGGATAAAATAGAAATTTCATAAAGTTCATTATATTTTCGTTACTATACCTTGCAACATAATAAGTTATACTTACCTACAAAAATTATTTTTTTGTTATTCACCTTATATTTTGCAAATCACTGTATATTTTTAGGTTTGGATAGCATGAAAAATTACCTTTAAAATACTTTAGATTTGTTTTTGAAACTTTGACATAAAAAATTTAAAAAATAATATTTTTGTTGTTTTCGGCAAAACGGGAAGCGCTAAAAATATTTCAATATAGCTATATATGTCTACTATGTAATCCCTTAATTCTAAGATTTCATTTTTATCAGAAACATAGTTATGAGGGATTGAAATTTTGAAATTTGAAAATTTCTAACTCCGGCCCTGGATAAGTTAGAGAGATCTTATAAAGCTTATTATATTTTCGTTATATGTGACTATAAAATACGTACATTAAAAAAAAATTACCAGAGAAAAAATCAATTTTGAAAAAAAGGGCCATTTTAACCCCATAATTAAGGGCAACATTTTGTTTTTTTCAAAAATATTTACAAACCGTTCGAAAGCATGTACATGTATTTACAAGTTGCGATTTTCAAATTGCAAGTAGTTTTTATGGTTTTTTAGTGACAGCGCAAGCGCCGAAATGTACTAAAATCGCCATATTGGCTGCCATTTTGAATTTAAAATTAAAAAAAAGATTATTCGATCGGGGTTTAGGGTTACTAACTTTTCACCAAAGATAGATTTTCTGGCTCTGGTTTGGAAATGCATCCTAAAAAAAACTTTCAGATATAAAATCGATCAAATAGTCTCGGAGCCACACACAGACAGACATACACGAAAATTTTGTTTGGCGAGGTCGAAGTTTTTCGACTCAAGCAACACGAAAACAAAATCCGCGAAAGAAAAAATTTCAAAAATTTTGTTCGATTGCAATACTTTCTCTTAGTATACGTAGTATACAAGAAAGTAAAAATGAATAAAAATAAATTATTACTAAAATGTTCAAACACATTTTATGTAAATTTGGTTCAATAACTACAAAAAAAGTTGAAAAATCTGTATAAACATTTTATTGGGAGGGTAGAAATTTGTCTACACTCTACAGAGATTTGTCAGTTTTGTTATTAAAGTTATTTACCAACTATTTTTCTTTGATATTTCGACAGGGGCGGCTTCTGGAGCATTTTCTGTTTATGCGAATTAAATAATAGTACATTATTTAACTTTATTTAAGAAAATAAGTGAATGTTATGTACACCATTTAATTCGAATTTACATCAGCTATTTTAAATACGTGGCCCATTAGATTTTATATAAATAAAACGTAGTTTTGGTTAAAAAACTGCATTTTATGATTTTAGTGTTAAATTAAATGAATAAAATTAAACATTGACAAAATGAATACTTTTTACATAACTTTGGTTAAGTTATAAGTAATTTGAAACGTCATAGCCATCTCGGATGAACAAAAAAATCAATTCAAAAAATTAAAATAGCATCCAATTTGAAATTTGACAATTGTATTGTACGTATGAATCCGCAGAGTCCAGAAATGCAAAAATATACAGGGTGTCCTATTTAAATTTCCAGAGTCTATATTATTTACGTGGGAAGTCGGCCATATTGGATTTTTTTAACAAAACATGGCAAATTTGGTCTAATATAATCGACCAACGTTTAAAATAATTATACCTTTCCATTCAAAAGTTACAGGAGAGGCCCACAACCCATTTACACCCGGTATATGTTTGATGTTTCACAATCTACTTTGAATTCTCTTTCCGATAAATATAAATTTTCAAAGAGCGTTTACTCAGTGTTTTCAAATGAAACATCCTATTTATTATTGAATTTTTTGAATGACTCAATAATTACGCTCTATTTTTGTCTATAATGTACTATACCTAAAGTCAATAATTTCACTTTTCCATTACAAACCGATAATTTATTTGTTTTCGATTCGATCTAGTTTAGCGGCCAGATTTTGATAGCCCAGAGGCTTTGACAAACAAAAACACATGCATACAAAAAGTGTCAAGTGTTAAAATCCTATGATTGTTGCGAATTAAATGTTGCATCAGCGATTTCTAATATTTTTGCCTTCAATATTACTATTGTATTCTTTCTTGATTGGATTAGTGGGTACGTAGTTTTTTTTTGTTCGTTTGTTGTATGTTACATATTATCAATACGTTTATTAGTGAGTTAAAATGCAGTTTGAAAGAAACGAGCTCGTTTACATGATTTTCATATTGGGATCTGCTCAACAAAATTGTTTGTTAACTCAACGAATATATGCGCAAAGATATTCTGACAGAAGACAAACGTCAGTTAGAAGTTTGGGAAGACTAAAAAAAGGTTTATTAGAACAGGAAATGTGAGCTATGAAAAACGTGAAAGAAGGAAGAAGACAAGTGACGAAGATGAATTAAATATCTTGTTATCAGTAATTGCGGAGCCGTCTACTAGTTCGACTAAAATATCAAGAGAAACTATTCTACTATTAGCAAGCTTCTTAAAAATACTAAATATGACTACAGTATAACCTTTCATCAAGAACTGCCTAATTTACAGACTACTACAGAAACATTTTGCGAATGGGGGAAAGGATATCACCTAACTTCTTCCTGAAAGTATTATTTACTGACGAATCGACCTTTACTCAAAAGTGGTACCCGAAACCGTCGTAATCTTCATCATTATGCAAAATAAAACCCAAGAATTGTGAGGACGGTTGATAAGCAGAGACTGAACTGTAAATGTTTGGGATGCTATCATGGGCAACTTTATAATTGGACCACATTTCTTTCATGGGCATCTAAATGGTGCACAATATTTGTATTTCTTGCAATATGACTTGACTCAGCTTCTGCAGAACGATCCTCCAGCTCTAAGGGAAAATATGTGGATCCAGCACGACGGTGCTCCAGCACATTTTACATTAGAAGTACGACCGTTTTTGAATCAAGAATTTGAAGGTAGATGGATTGGCCACAGTGGTCCTATTAGTTAGCCACCTAGATTCCAAGGTTTGACGAAAATAATAAAAAATTATTGTGTACCAGGCTCCTTCAGCTACAGCAGACCATATGAGCCAATGTATAATACCTGCTTTTGAAACAGTTTCCACCGAAATGTTACAAGACGTCAATATGTCCTGTCTGACAAGGCTGCGAATACGTTCTAATCAAAACGGGGGTCACTTTGAGAATTTATTGTGAATATTACCTACAATGAAATTACAATATGACACCTTTTGTACTTCTTGACGTATCAAAGTTTACAATGAATTAAATTAATTTTCTTATACAGCGTGATCCAGATTTATTGTAGGGTTTGTAACTTCGCTATGGCCATATTGTTATCAAAAATGTATTGTAACACTTGACAGTGTAAGTTGTTTATCAAAACTTTCATCCGCTGGGGTCATGAGCGTGTGTAAATATGTATGTAGGAACTGTCATAATTTGCTTCCTTCTGTTCTTCTCCTTTTATTTGTCTTTTTATTGTTCCAATAATTCACGTAAAATCTGTCTTTTTCAAGACAAAAACTGCACATACTTGATTGATTTATCTGGTAAGTAAATAAATACATAGCTTTGTTTAGAATAAAAATGAAATGCGAATAATTTTTAGGTTATAATTGTTAGTGTCATGTTTTCGGATGAGGCTTATTTTCGGTCTGGGCAACAAGATGAAGGTGGTGTCTGGAAAAATTAGCAAGTTTTTTGCTTCGAGGAATTCCAACAACGGTTCGCCAACATTGACGTTAGTTTCGAAACATTTACACAGCATGGTCGTCGAATTGTTCAACGTTTTCGTGACACCGGCTCCGTATCCAAAGGTAAATCTCTTGGCAGAAGACCTCTAATTGGCAAAGACGGCTTAGAAGATATTCGGGGGCGATTGGAAGCTAGTGACAATAAATCTTTAAGACGATTGTCTGCTCAAAGTGGTAACTGAGTAAAATTGCTGCCAACTGATTTTGAAAAGCGTCTAATGTACTGTACCTGGTTTAACGAAAATCTTAATAACAATGATGTTTTGGATATAACATTTTTCAGTGACGAGGCATAGTTTCATCTAAGCGGCTGTATGAATTCCTAAAATTACCGAACCTGGTCAACTGAAAATCCCCATATATTTATTGAAGCTCCATTACATCCAGTTAAAACTGGAATTTTGGATTGCCCGTACAACGTTGGCATATTTAATTTTTCGGTGATAGAATAATAAGCAAAAATCGATGGGCACCACGATCTCCCTGCTTGTCTTCGTTCGACTGTTTTCTCTTTGGTCATCATAAAAATGTCGTTTATGGAAATTGTTTGCATACGGTTGACGAGTTACAGAATGCTATACTGAACATCGTTAATGCAATAACCCCACAACAGTTAGCAGCCATCTTCGAGAATATTAAACGTAGAGTAAATTTATGCTTAGAAAATAATGGACATTTTCAGCACCTATTATAAGCTTTCGGAGACTATAATCTGTCTCCGTCATCAGTCAAATAAAAACTAAATTGAAATAGAAACATTCCATTTACTTATTGGCATTTTTAATAATAACATTAAGATGGAGGTAGTTCAACAATCAACAAATACAGACTATTTATGTCATTTCAGATTTTGCTGTATTTATTGTTGATATATCAACTTTTGAATTTCCCGCTCAATCAACAATACCCGTATGTACACCACTGGAAATAGTTGGGATTCCTAAATGAGATAAGTGGAAAATAGCTTTTTTGAAGTAAGCGGATCTCTTCAATCGATCTGGATCACCCTGTATATTCTATTAGTCATTTTTTTAATCTTGTTTTAATGCCATAAATAGGAATGTGTAAGGCTTAGTTCGATTTTCCTTTAAAACTACACTGACTAAATAGGCGGCTCCATTTTAGCGCGGGTAACTCAAGTCAAGAACGAATTGACAAATTTTAGAAAATTTACTAGTCAAGAGTGAAAGTTCTGTTTTATGAATTCTAACCCAAGGCTAAAGCACAGCGCATACCGACACATTTCTAAATATGTTTCAAGGTAGCATAATATTAGGTTTAAAAGGAAATTGCATTTCACAATGTGTACCGATAATAAAAATCACAATACATGAGAAAAAATTGGAATTATCTTAACATAAAGTGGCGACCAAAGCGTAAACTTATTTTTGAAAAAAAACAGAAAATAACTTCAGTCACGACTAATAAATAGTCTCTTTAAAAAGTGCTTTCATACCTTCATTAATTGCGCTATAAACTATTCTTTTGTAGTTATCTTAGTGGTCCATAGAGAGCGCTTTTAAAAATTTCGTTTTTTTTCTAAATCTTCAGATAGAAAGAGTACATTTTTGAAATTGGTAAATGATTACTTGCGGTTTTCACCAAAACATTTAAATACTAAAAAAAATGGAAAAACCGCAAATCTCTTTTTTCAAACTAAATCTATTTACAAGACTGTTCAGAAAAGCTTACTTTGCAAACAGTTGGATCAGTTCACAATTTATTCAACAACAATGTAAACTACAACAGTAAATTATAAAACAAAGACAAAGGCCAATCGGCACAAATGACAAAAAAAAACACACAAATATTAAAAATAGTTATTAATTGTATATGTGTCCAAAATTCGATCCATTTTTTTTTCAAACACGCCTTTCTAACCCAGCTCCCAATTGATCATCAGAATAGTAGTGTACAGTGTGTCCAATGTTTTATAGTTTTTCATGCTATGAGAGAAGATAGGAGGGCCGCTTTCATAATACTATGTAATTTTTTTCTCAAACGGACGATGTCGTTTTCCTAACTGTCTTAGTTACACAGCAGATTTATGTGGCATAAAAATGCAAACATGCTCTAAAAACTAATAAAATATTCACTAAAACATGGTACAAAAATTAAAATTTGATCTTATACACTTCATTAAGCGATCAAATAATATTATTCATTCTATTACGTATTGGGATTAATAAAAACTTCCTTTATTTTGTAATAATAATAATAATAATAATAATAATAATAATAATAATAATAATAATAATAATAATAATAACAAACAAAACAAAACAAAACAAAACAAAACAAAACTTGACATTTATAAGATAGACGTACATCTCAAACAATTTCTAACAGAAATCATGAAAACCTGGAGAACGCAAATCAGCATAACTACAAATACAGAAACTTTAGTCAGACGAACTATACATCCGCCGAGGGATCTTTCAGGACGATGCTCTAAGTGCTTTATGGTTCTGCGTGTGTCAAAATCCGCTCTCACACGCACTCAATTATTCCAAATACGGCTTTAACATAAAACATCAAAAAACTACAGAACACAAAATCAACCACCCGTTTTATATGGACGATATCAGAATCTACGCAGCAACACAAACCTATCTTAGAGAACTACTCAAGATCACAGAAACATTCACAACAGACATACAGATGGAATTTGGCATCAGTACATGTAAAACACTACATATAGGGAAGGGTAAGTGGAAAGAAACCGACTATACAGCAATCATAAACAACGAAATATTGGACAACATGACCGAGGATGAAGCATACAAGTACCTTGGGTTCCAACAAAATACCAGGATACACCACACAGACAACAAAAGGCAATTAAGAACCAGTACAAAGACTGCAAGCCATATTAAAAACTCCACTCTACTCCCGAAACCTCTTCAAAGCCACGAAAACTTTTATAATCCCAGTACTCATATTCCTTTAGAATAACTAAATGGACTCAAACGGATTTAGAAAATATAAACAGCCTCACTAGATCAGAGTTCACAAAACACAGAAAACTCCATCCCAACTCTTGTAAAGAAAGAGTAAGCAGGAGTGAAGGAGGAAGAGGCATGATAGATGTCCACATGCTACACACTAAACAGATCCAAAAGTTAAGAAATTACTAGCAAACAGTCATCACTCCACCAAGCAGTATGCAAAGCTTACCAAAACTACACATCCCTAGATCTAGGCACAATCAATCATCCATCAGATACTTTCAACCCAATACACAATACAGAAAAGAAAATTAATACCTGGACAGCAAACCAACTACATGGAAAACACAGGTACAACAAGCAACATGACCACATAGACAAAAAGCCCTCTTACAAATGGCTCCAAAGTGGAAGTCTCTTTCCAGAGACGGAAGGATTACTCCTGACAATACAAGATCAGGTCATAGACAGTCAAAACTATAAAAAACATATCATACATTCACACAGATTTGGGCAGAAAATGTCATCAATCTAAAGAGATCATAAACCACATCACTAGTGGATGCAAAATTGTAGTAGGTACAGAATACACTGGAAGGCAGATGACAGGAAAGATTATTCACCAAGCACTTGCAAACGCATATAAACTCACCACAGACGAAACACCATACTACAAATACTCATCAACTACAATCATTCACACCAGTGAATACAAATTATATTGGGACATAAAAATAAACACTGGTAAGACAATAATATGCAATAGACCAGACATCGTTTTCCAAAAGAAGAAAGAACAGATCACCTACCTCATAGATATATCTGTACCAAACGACTCCAACATTCAAACCAAGTACAACGAAAAGATAGAAAAATACACTGAATTAGCCATAGAAGTCGAAAGACTATGGAAACAGAAACAGGTGGTTAGCACACCATTCATCACTTCAACAACTGGCATCACTCCACACACTTTTGGCGCATGTATTTAAAAGCAAACTTTGCACCCCCCTCAGTAAAAAGAAATGAAAAAAGCAAGAAAAAAGAAAAAACTGACTTTTAAAGGATCGCTGTAATGGCTATTAATACGTTAATCTTTTAAAAATTTGCTTTTACACACACATTTGTAACCCAAAAAGGCAAGTATTTCGAACTTTGAAGATAAACCGTGAAAATTTCCCATTTCATAAAAATACTGTGTGCTAAACAAGAAAAAATAAACAAAAAATAAAACTTCTAAACTTGTAACTATGCCACAACTTCCAAAATATGCAAAAACATGCTCGATAAGACTTAACGTATTCATTGTTGTAAGTAAGATCTGCACTTACCTAGTCATTTATTTTATCTGTGGAGAAGCAAAAAAATATGCTGAAGCATGTAAAACCACTCTCTACTCGCAGCCTTCGTTTTTCAGATAATGGCGTCTTTGAATACAAAGTACGCTTGAGAATGTTTTCAGAAAAATACAGATTTCTCAAATGTTTAAAAAGGTAGATACCAAGTATTTTAATTAGCTTTAAAATAGGTGCATTCAATGAGCTGTTAAATAAAAATATCTTAAAAGGTAAAACGTATATTTTAAAACTAATCATAGTATCGACATCTGCATTAAAAGGCGATACCATTCTTTACTTTTACGACAGTTTTTCAAATAACCAAAAAACAGGAAAATTGAAAAAAAAAAACAATTTACCCTACACAGCAAAAACGGAGTAGGCCATTCTAGAAAGGCTAGCAATTCATTTCAAATAAATTCAAATACGTTTCCTAATTTAAATACCCAAAAATGGACCAACAATTTTATCCCTTAAAATCTTACCCTAACGAGTACAGTGTGTCCTATTGCTGATACAGTTTCCGAGTTTCTCGTTTATGAGTGAAAAGTACAAGTATGCGGTTTTCACAATACTGGACTGTAGAACGAATGACAACGTTTTCATAATTATCATAGCCTATCTCTTTTTCAAATTTTAGAAGAAAAATTTAAGAGACAAATTATTTTAAAGTGTATTACCAAAATAAAGCAGAAAAATTTAAATTTATTTTGCAAAAATAATTTTGTAAGGGTTCAAGATTGACGCCACTGCTGATGCGATTTTTTTTAATTTCTATTAAATTGTGACTTGTATAAGATAGGTTGACTCTATAAACATCAACAAAAAGTTTTCATGATATACGGAGATAAAGTGATTTTTCTGCATTTTAAATTCAACTTTCAGAGCGTATAACTTTTTAGGGGTGCATTTTGGGATAAAATTTAAGAGGGAAAAATGTACTAATTTGGTCCTGGGAACTCACTGTAGAATTTTGTCGGTGATTTCCCAGGTACCCTGTATATACAGGGTGTCCCAATAGTGCATATTCGGTCGATATCTCCTTAGCCATTAAACTTAGAAGATAAGTTTAAATACGAAAGTTGTTTATTTTTATAAGCTGCATAATCTAAAAATAGTTTGGTTTCTACAGGGTGTAATATAAAATCGGTACAATATAGAACTTTTGATTTTTAAATAGAACACCCTATATATTATTTTATTTTTCGATTCTCCTTATAATTTTACATCTTTTTTATAAGAATTACTTACAAGCTAAATATTACAGTTTTTCAGATATTTGCAAAGTTAACTAAAAACTGACATTTTTATGTAGTAATTCAAGTAGGCCTATCTCAGTTACTTTTAAAGATAAAAAAATAATCTTTGGTATAGAATTTATTCATACATGAGCTTACTTTAATCTATTATCAAAATTGGATTTCAATATACAGAGTGAATTGAAAATGCTATATCTTCATTTTTTTTTTAATGGCACACCCTATATTTTTTAATGCCTTGTCTTCTTTCGTTGATAACAGTGAAGAAGAGTAACATTAGTCGGCCAAAGCAAGCTATGAATGCATAAGAAACTAAAAAACGTATTAACTGAAATACAAACACTTAAAATTATAATAAATGTTCAATGTGACCACCATTTTGTTGCTGGAAAACATGAAGTCTTTGAATAAACTACAAATTTACTTTGCGTAACGTGGAAACATTTATATTTTGAATGACGTCTCTAATTCTTGCCTTCATATCATCTACAGTCGTTGGAGGAGTTTTATAGACTTTTTCTTTGATCCAACCCCAAACAAAAATGTCCAGCTTTGTCAAGTCAGGCAATCTTGGGTTTTTCTAAATTTTTATTTATGGCCCAATTGCAAAAGTTTAATCTATTAACGAAGTCATCCTCGTCTAATTCTTGTGCAAGTTGGACATGGTATGGATGATATTTATATTTTTTTATAATTTTATTAACTGATTTTTTTGAAACTCCAACTTTTAATTCCAATTGTCGGCAAGAAACGTGAGGATTTTCAATCACGGATTGAAGAACTAAATGTTCATTACCTTCATTAATTGCGGTTCTTTCTCGTTCTAAATTGTCTTCGTAATGAATACTGCCCGTTTGCTCGAAACGCACTTTCAATCTTGCAAATGCTGAAACTTGCGGGTGTCGTGCATTTGGAAATTTTTGGTTGTAAATTCGATGAGCTAAAAGACAATTTTTGTCGCTTTCACCAAGGACGTAAATCAAATTAACAAGTTCTTCTTTCGAAAATTTCATTTTGTAATTTAGGAAGAAGTATACTAAATACTACACAAATATTAGCACTGTTTGACAAGTTTGATTTCTTCATTTGTTTTCGTTCATCTTTTGTTTTACGCTCTTGATTAAATTGTTTAATTTTACGATGAATTGTTTAAAAACATCTCAAATATCTCCTAAAAATGGTGGTTTCATACAATATTTATTATAATTACAATTTATGTATTTCAGTTAACATTTTTAGTTTCTTATGGATCCACAGCTTGCTTTGACCGACTAATGTTACTCTTCATCAGTATTATCAACGAAAAAAATTGAACAAACTTAAATATCTCCGAAACTATTAGAGATAGGTATAGAACATATTTAATAAAAATTAAAGCCGACTAATAGACGAAGAGAAGGCGTTAAAAATATAGGGTGTGCCAGGAAGATATAGCATTTTCAAATTCACGTTGTTGAATTAATTTTTGTGATCACCCGTTTATTCAAAGACTTCATGTTTGCCAGCAACAAAATGGTGGTCACATTTATTATAATTTTAAGTGTTTGTATTACAGGTAACATGTTTTTTAGTTTCTTATGTATTCATAGCTTGCTTTGACCGACTAATTATACTCTTCTTCAGTGTTATCAACGAAAAAAATTGAACAAACTTAAATATCTCCGAAACTATTAGAAATAGGTATAGAACATATTTAATAGAAATGAAAGCCGATTAATAGACGAAGACAAGGCATTAAAAAAATATAAGGTGTGCCATTTAAAAAATGAAGATATAGCATTTTCAAATTTATGTTATTGAATTAATTTTTGTGATCACCGTGTATATTGAAATCTAATTTTGACAGTAGATTAAAGTAAGCTCATGTATGAATAAATTCTATACCAAACATTATTTTTTTATCTTTAAAAGTAACTGAGATAGGCCTACTTGAATTACTACATAAAAATGTCAGTTTTTAGTTAACTTTGCAAATATTTCAAAAACTGTATGATTTAGCTTGTAAGTAATTTTTATAAAAAAGATGTAAAATTATAAGGAGAATCGAAACATAATAATATATCGGGTGTTCTATTTAAAAATCAAAAGTTCTATATTGTACCACTTTTATATTACACCCTGTAGAAACTAAACTATTTTTAGATTATGCAGCTTATAATATAATATTCAACTTTCGTATTTAAATTTATCTTCTAAGTTTAATGGAGTTTAAGGAGCTATATATATATATATATATATATATATATATATATATATATATATATATATATATATATATATACGCGTCCTCACCACTTTTTGAGGGGAAATTGGCGGGAAATTTTTTTTATTCGCTTATTTTCTGCCACGCATTACTACGCCACGCAGGTACTACTAAGTGGGCCAGCACCTGTTCTAATATGAACAGTATAATTTAAATGACACTACTTGAAAGATGGTGTACCTTTGAAGACTTAACATAACGATAACAGACACCCATAAACTCTAATTATTGCTTCAAGTTTTTTGCATTCATGTATAAATACTAAGTGCATTTATATACTTTTATACATTTTGCATTCTTAAAGACTAATTGTAACTACTGGTTTTTTTTACATACCCAATGCAATAATCTTTGCATTGTTGTAACGTGTTGCTAGAATTACAACTTCTGTGAAATATATTTTCAAGTAGTTTCTTTTCGTGATCATTATATGATACATGTAGTCTATCTATAATGCAGTTTGCCTTTAAACGTCAAACGTATAGCTCCAATGTGGGATACTTCCGATGATATTTTGATTGGGCGGTATTACATGTGTGATACTGCCACATATACTTTGCTGACATACTTCAATAAAATTAAAGATCCGAATTACTATGCACTGAAAGGTGCCTTTGGGAACTCTTATGCCAACCAAGGCCCTCAAAGGTACCTGTAAAGATATTGAAATAACTCATATATAGACAATTCCACGAAAAAACCGATGCACGTCATAACTTTATTTAGTTAGTTCCAACAAATTATTTATGCTATTTCGTATGTTCCCATGACTCAAAAGGAGATAGAAACAATCTAGAACGTTGGGACTACTTACATAAGTCAATGACGCGCCACTGAACTTAGATGGAATTTCCTATAGTACGTACTGGTTGGAGGATACCTTTGAGGACATCTACCGTAATATTGAACAATATTTAGTAAATCATAACAATATGTAAACTGTTGAGGTCAAGATTTAAAAACTTTCTCTTTTTGAGAATATTTTCCGTAAATGAAGTTATCTGGGTTATTTTCGAGTGTTTGCGACGCAGATTCCCTTTAAAACTATGATAATATAGCCTATCTCTAATGCAATTATTTGTCAGATGTCGTCATGCGTCTGTACTGCGCAAACGGCAGAAGTGCCATACACTGGTCCCATTCGGAAGGAATGCCAAATATTGATTAGTGGTCTTTTAGGAATAAATTAACGTGTTGAACGGAACATGTCGCTTCTGAACTTACATTAGCATCTATACTGTAACAGAACTCCGTACTAACATGCCCCCTCTAATAGAAGTCCTACTTGTCAATAATTTATTTTATTGTTCCACCGGGTAAGTGCACAAAGTTTCTTGTTCTTACAGTTTTCGACTACACCTGCCTGCATTACGTGAATAGAAGGGAAAGCCTAACTTTATGTTTTTTTCGGACTAAGTAATTTACAATTTCCTTACTTATTTATACACTTCACTGTGATGGTAATGTTAACGGTGACGGTGATGGTGAAGGTGACCTTGACGTTTACGATGACGATGACGCTGAAAATGAAGATGTAGACGAAGATAAAGGTGATGGTTATATTGACGCTGATAATTACACTGATGATGATGCTTATACTGATGCTGATGCTTATACTAATGCTGACGCTTATACTGATGCTGATGCTTGTACTGATACTTACTATATGTAAGACCCATGTAATCTGAGTTGGTCTGCATCTTCCTCTTAAATGTAGTGATACGGTTAACTGTGTCGTAGGTAGCAATGATTGGGCGAGAATGGGAGTGAATATGCAGAGTTGTTAGTCCAATGGCGATATCAATGTGAAATAAGCGTGTTGGTACCAACTGAGCTGTATGGTAACGAAACATGTCAAAGAAAGTTCGAAGGTAATGTGATCGCAGTTAGTGTGGAATATCTGAGGAGTGTGTAACATAACACAACATATCATTCACGCCATTCCCTGGTGGTGTTGGCAAAACCATCCCTGCCTCATTAATTTAGAAACATTTTTCCATGCACCCGCAAGATTCATACATTGTTTCTGACATGCCCTTTTATTTTTAAAATTCCTTACCTTTCTTTCTTTTATCATACATTCTACTGAATTCTGTCACGTTTTACGTTGCCTACCAGGCCCGGCCTTGTCTCTAACTTCACCCGCATAAATCTGCTTTGTTAAAGTTGTGTTGTTCATTCGTTCGATGTGACCAATCCAATGTAGTGTACTACCTTTATAGCTATCTATCATCGTCTTTTCTTCGCCACACTCCTTTATTATACGCCCATTCTTAACCTTATCCCTTCTCGTTTTACCGCATGCGCTTCTCAGGAAGCTTTTGACCACGGCATTTATGTTACTTTCAGACTTCTTTCGACATACTCGCTTCCATACAGTACTGGCGGGACAAACACGACATTATAGATTGCTTGTTTCACAGCTACGCTCATGCTTTCATTTTTCATTATCGTCCATATACTTCCAATCATTTTCCTTCCAGCATTGATCCGTCGTCCAATCTGGTCATCCATTGTACCATCTGAAGTGAACATTCTACCCAGATATACCAACTCGTCCACTTGTTCCACAATTTCATCATGCACCTTCCAGATTGAACACCACCTTTGCTTTGTTTACGTGTACCTTTAGGCGCCTTCTCTCACACACAATATAAAACTTCCTCAGAGCAGTTTGTACCTCATCCGCATTCTCACCGCATACACCAGAACTCGTTTGCGTCACCAACCATTACACCAGGCTTAACGCATTTATCCATGTATACATTGAACAGCCACGGTGACATCACACAGCCTCTCCCTGGCATGAGCCACCCTGCACATCCCAAATCTTAGTTTGTGCAGTTTCTCTTACTCTATAAATCAGTACTCTTCCAAATACGTTTATCAGGTACACTGCGCAAGCTTATTCCTCTGTAGTTAACGCATGTATCCATGTATACATTAGACAACCATGGTGACATCACACAGCCTTGTCACACTGCTTGCTAAATATTAAAGTATTCAGTCGCACCTCCTCTTACCCTATCACATGTCCGGCTACTGTTATATACTGCTCTTATTCCGTTTATTAGAGCTTTACTTACGCTATGTTCATTTAACATTTCCCACAGCTTCTCCCTATTCACTCTGTGATATGTTTTCTCCAGATCTACCAACGCACAGTATAGCTTCCTCTTTACACTTAAACACTTTTCGATCATCTGCTAGAGAGCAACCATGTGATCAACACATCCTCTCCCTGGCATGAAGCCACCCTGCACATCCCAAATCTTAGTTTGTGCAGTTTCTCGTACTCTATCAATAAGTACTCTTCCAAATTCCAGTACTATTCCAGCCTTGTCACACTGCTTGCTAAATATTAAAGTATTCAGTCGCACTTCCTCTTACCGTACCACATGCCCGGCTACCGTTACATACAGCCGTTATTCCGTTTATGGGACCTATACTTACGCCATATTCATTTAGTATTTCACACAGATTCTCCCTATTCACTCGGTTATATGCTTTCTCCATATCTATATACGTAAATTACAGCTCGTTTTTTTACACCTAAACACTCTTCGATCACCTGATGGAGAGCAACAATCTAATCTACACATCCTCTCCCGGGCATGAACCCACCGTGCACATCTCAAATCTTAGTTGGCTAGTTTCACGTACTCTTTCAATCAGTACTACATCAAATACTTTACCAGGTGCACTGAGCAGACTTAATCCTCTGTCGTTTTTGCAAACACTCTTGTTCCCCTTACACTTATACAGTGGTCAATAATTGCGCTCTTTCAATTACTCGGCACTTTTCTACACTTAAGGCATATATTGAATAATTCACACAATCTTCGTATAAGCTGCACCTCCATACCTTAGCATTTCACCTGTGATTTCATCCACGCTTACTCTACTGTTTTTCTACTTTCCTACCCTTTCCTCTATCACATTTAACCCAATACCGTCCTCAGTTTCCCTAAAATCATTCTGCATTTTCTCCCCTTCCACGGCCATCACTTCCCCTTTACATGTTCTCGCTGCCTCCTTCGCTTATTTATTTCTTAATCTGTACACCTCATACAATCGCTTTTTCTCAGTCTCATTTGTTGCAGCAATCATTGCCATGTAAGCGTCTTTTTTTCTTACATACTGCCTTTTTTACCGATTCATTCCAACAAGTACATTTTTCTGTCTATCTATGTCGCTCTTCTACATATCTGCACGGCGCATTTGACAACCCAGTTTTTCAAGCTTATCCGCAGTTTCAACGTCATTGCCTTTTATTTCGCCATACCACACTGCATATTTCATTCTCTCACCATTATCTACCTGTTAATCTACTCTGATTCTGGACTACGTTTACTTTTCTGGTCCAGAGCCATTTTTGCTCTAAACCAACTCTCGATACAACCACAAAGTGGTCCGACCTACACTCCGATCCACGCATTACTTTTGTGTGTCTCTCCAGGTTTCTAAGTTATTCATCATACATTATCCAGTCAATCATACTTTTAGATTCACCTCTTTGCCGTGTATACATATACACATTTCTATGCCTAAACTGTGTATTAATAGAGACAGGTTTCTCTCCACACAGATGTTCACCATTCTCATTGGCTCTTTGGTTCTCCGAACTTTCCTAGCAATTGTTCAGTATATTTTCCTATACACCCACTCTTTAGTTTGGCCTACATAAGAGGGGTCGTTTTTATATTCCCGGACTAGACAATTTACAATGTTAATGTAATTTTTCATTTTATTGATTTTAAATCACATATGCCATGGTAACGTGTTTTGACAATTTACAAAACAATTGCAGCATTATTAGTTCTAATATCTGTTTGTGTTGTAACGTCTCAAAATGGATAAACTTGAATATCGAGCTGTTATAAAGTTTCTTACAAAACAAGGAAAATCTCCAAAAGTTGTTCGTGAAGAAATGTTGATTGTATACGGGGATAATTGCCCTTCCAAGGCGACTATTTATGAATGGTCAAAATTGTTTAAACATGGCCGAGAATCACTAGATGATGATCCCCGTCCAGGTCGGCCTGTTGACATGATCACTTCGGATGTTATTGAAAAAACCAAGTGTTTGGTTTGGAAGATGCAAGATTAAAGAAGCGACAATTAGCGTCTTTATTAGGAGTTTCAGAAACCACAGTTTTCAGAATTTTACACGATTACCTTGGCATGACAAAGGTCAGTGCGAAATGGGTTCCACGAATGCTTGGAGAAGTGTGAAGAATTTTTGGCGCTTTGTGGGGACGAACCAGATTTAATTATCAAACGAACATCACCGCAGATGAAACTTGGGTCCATAATTTTGATCCTGAGTCGAAACAAGAGTCGATGCAGCGGCATATTAGGGGTTCCAGTCCTCCCAAAAAGTTTAAAGTCACCCCTTCTGCAGGAAAAATAATGGCAACTGTTTTTGGGATTTCCAAGAAATTTTAATGATTGGTAATCTAAAAAAGGCTGGTACAGTCACAGGAGAGTATTATGCAAGCTTAATGCATCGCCTCAAAGATGTTATTAATGTGAAAAGACGCGGAAAACTAACGCGAAGTATCCTGCTGCTTCATGATAATGCACCAGCCCATAAGTCAACACTTTCAAAAGCTGCCGTTGCTAAATGTGGCTTTATAGAAATTGATCATCCACCTTATAGTCCAGATTTAGCCTCCAGTGACTATTTTTTGTTTCCAGATCTCAAAAGAACACTAAGGGGAAGAAAATTTAGGGACGATGATGAGCTTATAGTGGCTGTTGAAAGCCATTTTGTGAGCAAACCAAAAGAATATTTTTATAATGGGTTACAGATGTTATTGAAACGATGTAATACTTGTATTGAAAAGCAAGAGGCCTATATTAAAAAAATAAATTTCTGTTGTTGTTCTAATCTACTCCTATCATGCCTAGTTCGAGAATATAAAAACGACCCCTCGTACGTTCAACACGTTCTCTACATGAATCAAGAAGTTCCCACATTCTGGCTCTGTTTCTCCATTCACCCGTGCATAACATGCGAAATTCCACTTTCATGCTCCCCACATTTTTTCGCACTTTCACTCTCGATTACTCCAACTCCTTTAGCGGAATGCATTTCAGTCTTAGCTCCTGACCATAGTGCCATTCTCCATCTTCACAGCATCCTTTACTTTGCGCTTTGTCTGCGATACACAAAGAATATCAAGCTGCCTATTATTCATTACATTCGAAGTTTCAAATTCTTTACTGTCTTCAGTAACGGGCCTATCTGTTGCGACCTTGACCGCCAGGTCGATGAGAGACATTCGTATTGTTTTTAAGTAATTAAATTAGCACACAGACTGGTTACTAGCCAAATCGTGCTCCGGACAATGTAGCATTCCCGGTATTGTCCTAATACCGTTATTATTTATTTGTTTTTTAATTTATACTTTAGATTACGGATTCGATCTAGTTATTTATTTTGATCATTTAACCCAATAAAATGAATTCTTATAACAATGATTATGTTTGTCACAGAAAGGGGTTTATTACAGAGCTACACAGGAGTGTGTGGGTGGTAAATATGTCACATGCCGTTCGTTATCCAGTGGATATAAATGTGTGTGGAAAAATGTAATGGAACCACAAAACGTAACTTGGATAGAAGACGTAAAGAACATATAAGATTTTGTGGATTAGGTGCACCCGAGAAGTCTGTGGTAGCTAAGCATGCTTTAAATAATTTAAATCATGACAATCAGTTTGATAATATGGAAATATCCGTCAAGACAGTCTTATGTTTGTTTACAACGTAAAAGCTGTTGAGATGTATAAACAGCTTAATAACTACAAGAAGCAAAAATAAAATCTCCGTTCAAATAGGTTTTGGCATCTTATAATTAAAACAAGGAACCGCGGCACGTCTGAATTTTAATTTTAGCTTTTGTATGTCTACCTTTTTTGTTGTTTTTTTCCTACACCTTGAAATAAACGCTTTACGTATTATACGTTAAGCCACCGCCGCACGATAATAATTTAAATTATGTAATAGAAATTAAAATTGGAAATCATATTAAACGTGCTGTATTGTGTTTTCACTGTAAAACAACATTTACGATTATTACCAAAATTATTTTATTGTTAGATTTGACTAGATTTTTATTTGATGTCAAGTTTCTATTTGTGAACGCTTTTATCAATTTCAAACTAAGTTTTTCACAACTTTACACTTCGTCATAGTTTAATTAAATTGTATTAAATTTATTCTTTGGTTACGACAGTTTTCACTATTACCGTTAGAGGGTGTTCTGATTTGTCATTTTCAAGGTAGTTAACAATATTTCATTTATTAAGGATCTAGTTTTTTTTAAATAAAATTGTATTCCATAGTTGGCTTTATACGTTTATCAAACTGTTATATAAATAGCAGGCTTATGTTTGCGTTTTCACTTTTTCGAGTTTCATAAAATCTTAAACAGCTCTGAAAGATTTTATTACTACTGAGGACGATAACTGTAAGTGTTATCGAAACGTTTAGATTTGTATAAAACATTAATAAAAAACACACCATTGAAAACCCAAAAAAGCTAAGTATTTTAAACATGTGTAACAATGGTGAAAGTTTACATTTTCATATCCCGGAATTATTGTTAAAATTAAGGAAATTATCCTTTCTGGTCGCAGTCTAATATTGAAGCAGATCGCTCGTAACTCTAGAACTATCGAAACAAATGGACAAATGATTCTCGTTAATATTCTGTGGGTGAAAAATCTTCCTCACATTGGGTGTTACAGATGGTCAATGCAAAACGCAAGCAAAACTGACTTGACGTTTTTACGCAACTATTGACTCGATTTCAGCTATATGCAAATTAAGTTATAAGTATGGATGAAACAGTTTTGCAATGAAATTGTAATATCGGCGCCAGTTGAAACAGGCCAGAGGTGCAATGTTGCTGGACGGGCAGCGTTTTGAATCACATAGCGAAAATTAGGTTGACTGAGGCTAGCTATCGTGAAGTTGAATTCTGCTCCACGACTCAGATTTGGCAACTGTTTTTTATTCCCAAATTTAAATTCACAATTATTAAATTCGCTAAGTTATATTAGAAATGATCTCAAACCACTTTCTATCAAAAGATCTTATATATAGAAACAAGATTTAAAATTCAGGGCTAAGATGTTGATGTGAATCTAGCCTCTGTCAAAAGCGCCTTAGATTTATAAATACGTTTCATGAATAATTCATTTCATCTTGATCACCTTAGTTGACTTATCAGCTTTTGCCGGCAAACATGTTTTCAGAATTCGTTTCAACCCGATCACCTTATTCGACTTATCAGTATGCTAACCTGAAACCAATTTCAGTCAGATGGTCTTAGATACAAAAACATGATGATGAAAGTCTAAGATGTTGATTTGAAGTAAAAAGTTTCGCTGTGTAAACAAGACTGTTGAAAGCCAAAAAGATACACGGAAATTATATGACGAAAATAAGTTGGCCGAAAGCCAGAAAAACACTCGGAAACAAAATGCTGCAAGCAAGCAAGATGACGGAAAGCCAAAAACAACACTTGATTGTTAGTATAGGTTTATTTTCAAGGTGTCAACCACACGGCAAAAGGACACATCTGACCAAAATGTCATCACAAGGTACCGTTTATACCCAGCATCAGCCAAAGTGGACCCTAGATACTGCTGCAGCCCTTAATACAAGATCTGATCGAAACCGGGTAAAGTTACAGATTAGACAGTTTGAGGTTGTCCTAAACTCTATTTACGTCTATGCTGGTTCTCAACTCTTAAAGCTTGTTCAAAATGCAGGATACAATTGACTTTCATCTCCAATTTTGATAATACACTTCACTTTTATTTTAACTAATATCAGGTCAGCGAAGTAGTTATTAAAACGTTTAAGATATTGATTTGAAACTAACCTCTGTCAAAAGGGATTTATAAACAAATCTGAACACACAAAGTCCTTATTGAAAATGGATAAATGCTTGGGGGGCAAATGAAATCAACATCATAGACTTGCAACTTGAATCTTGCTTCAATAAAAATACAGCAAATGTACAACCGCGTCTCATAAACTCCTTATTGAAAATGGTCAAACGTCTGCGGACAATTTGATCTTAGCACCTTTGTATGACACACAAAATCAACACTTGAAATCAACATCTTAGATTTGTAACTTAAAGCTTGTTTCGCCAAAATACAGCAATTACCTTGGGAGTAATTGTTATTTTGAACTGGAAATATATAATGAGTTTTTCCTGCTGACGGGTTAAATGAAGAGTTTAATAGACAATTAATTGAAGGTAGTGATTTAATTAACATCTTATGCAATGTATTTCTAGCTTACATTGCATCTCTAATTAATTTAGTTTGCGATGGCTAATGCTCAAATATTTTTATTTCAAACGAACACCCGTGGAAATTCAGAGCCCAGAACAAATAATACAGTAGCATTTCAAATTTAATCCATTACAATTACATGAATCTTCCATTAGTATTAAAATATTCCATTAGATGAGAATCCATTGTTTTCTTGATTGTTTGACGTATATGTAACAATTTGTTAGTTAATCATTTACATATTTAATTGGTCACGACAATCCCTTGAGCCGTCTGGTGTTGCGTTTATTGAGATCCATCTTTTGCAACCTTCTTTGAACACCATAAATTTCCAGATCCCATTTTAAACTTTTTACCTTAAACAATAATTCATCTATTTATGCAGCAGCAGCTGTTTTAGAAATGGTTCCTCGCATCTTTAGTGAAAGTCTTTTAAACCACAGTGAATTTATACCAGCGTGATGTGAAAGTCGACCTCGAGAGTTTAAATTAACGATTACGAAAACCCTTAAGTACTTTATATTTATAAACAAGGCGTAAGAAAGGTGAATGCAACATAAGTATACATAAGGAAGAAGAAGTAACAGTAATACACTCCCCTGTCGAGTTTCCAATGGGTTCCGCCATCATCAACAATGCTGGTAAGTAATCGTTTTTGGTTTTAGTCCTTATTTCATTTTACTTTATCTATTTACTTGTGCAGATTTTTAATGTGTTATAATTACAGATATGGATTTAACTGCTTTAAATTCATCAACATGTTTTAAACCTCTTAAAAACGTTAAGGATTTAGAGACAGGGGTAGCATTTAAATGTATGCTGCCTGAGCGTTACCATAAGTTTTTCAAGGCAGAAGACCGTCGTATACAACAATTTAATAAGAACTTGAAGAGTAACGGTGTTTCAACGCGTTCTGTACGACCAGTAGGCAAAACAACCAATTTAATATTCCTTTAGAAAAACAGTTTTATTATTATAATAACTATGTTGTGTAATGATGAAATTGAGTCAAAATAAAAACATTTTTGTTTTGTGATAATAAGTTTCCAGCAGTTAATTCATCAACAACAATAATACGTGTATTAGGTCCTGCTGACATGGCGACTAACTGAATATTTGTTTAAATGTTTAGTAAGGTTCCAACTGATAACTTATTCACTCATGTGCAGATCTAAATCTTAAGTTGGTTTTACATATAATAAGCTATTAAAACCACTTACCCTCTTAATTATTGCTGCTATAACAAACACGGAAAACCAGAAAGGGTTGTAGACAAGACACAAACAAACAAACGAACAGACAAACTAAAAGGGACTGACACTTAGGGCCTAGTTACGGCACCGTAGTGTAGTGTAATTTTAAGTTTTACCGTCTTCCGACATTCTTAAAATGGAGCCACGACCGTAGAAATCTGCAATTACCTTTTTACAGAATACATAACTTGAGGGCGGCATTCTCACACCATCCATTACTTTTAAAATATACCGCTAGATGGAACCATGATCAGACCCTATTGTAAATATCTGCAATTAGCCTCCATTACAGAAGACATTCATTAATTTTAAAGATACACCACTAGATGGCGTCACAAGTAAACAACCAAAACCAACCAATTAGAATACAGTGCCTTAGGCCTCCAATCACAGCAGAGCCTGGTGGCTGGGCGGGGTCTATGGAGAATCAGAAAACAGGGTACGTAGCCTACCCTGAAGACCTCCAATCATACCCATCAGCCTGAGGTTGTATGCACACGGACGACCAATTAGCTGGAAGGGGGCGTGGCTATGTCATTTCGTTAAAAGTGGTGGGCGGAAGCTCCCCTCATCCTACTCTTACCATATGTAATTGTGTAGCCCTTATACGTTAAAGTGATTTATTAATGTTTGACTTTCACTAAATGATTAATTGTGAACAATGAAATAATCAGGTATACTGCGTGGTTTTACAATTTTACGGCGATAAAATTAAAAAAACTTCGTTTTTGGTTAATATCGTATATTGTTCAACGAGTGAAAGTTAAATAGATGGTAGACCCTACATTGAATATTGTATGTTTAAAGATTTTGTTGTAATTTCTTTTAAATTATACCAAGGGGTAGAATTGTAACCTGTGTGCTAACTAGTAATTACCGCGGCTGTCGGGGGTTGGCGAAACCCCTGCTCTTATAAATAGAGTCCAGTATTAGTGACGAGGCATATAACAGAACTTAGCTGTCAGAAACGGACGCCTACTGTTAAACACGGGATTCCACGAGGCTCACAAGTCTCCAGCCGTTTGAAAATAGGGTTCATGGCGAAGCCCCAGTGATTGCGAGATAACATAGTGCTAGCAGAATCCCTGTTAGAAATGGAGTCCTGGAGCAAAATGGTAGACCAAGGGTGCAAAATGGGTTTGAAGAAAGGGGCCTTAAAAGAAATGGAACAATAAAATCGCCTTAAAAAAATATTTTCTATATCATTAGAAGCATTTACCCATTAAGGAGAAAAACCAAATTTTATTAAAATGCGATTAAGGGTTATGGAAACATTTCTATTCGATTTTTTCACAGTATCTTTTACCGCAAGATCATCTGTTCACTTGTAAGGATCTCTATGTACTGCCTTATATAAGGAGGCGGGATTGTCATGTACTGCACAATTGGAAATAGAGCCATGTACTAGTCACGTTTGCGTAGATCGCTATATATTGATTAGAGGTCTTTTAAGAATTAATTAGGGTGCAGCATGCTCAAACAGAGATATTTTGTGCCAAGTGTATAATACGTCATTGTATAACAATGATTACGTATACAAACATAATTAACACCTCTATAGTTATTATTTAAGTGTGCCATGTTAAAAATATTATGGTTGCTTTGTTAGTGGTTGCATCTTCAGATCCAAAGTTATCTAAAATATGTGGATAAACATTTTCTTAAAATTGAAATGTTACATTTAACTTTAATCAATTAATGAAATTAGTATATTTTTAAAATGTAGATTAGGAAATTGCCCATTATTATGCAAACAATATTCCGCGATTACTTGAAAGTGGACGTCTCTGTTTTATATTTATTACTTATGGATTCCTAATTACTCTAATTATGATTGCAATCAGTTTTAACTGTCAATGCAAAACTGTGTGCATTTCCGTTTTAAATTAGAACAAGAGTAATTGTTTAATACAATATGGTGATTATGAGCCCTGCGCCTACCTTAG